>ML864927.1:22262-44518 GCA_009831015.1 Picea engelmannii
GCCTAAGAAATGGGTCACGGGCTGGATCCCGTCCAAGAGGTGGGTGCCTCAAGGGGGGACGCACAGAACAACCGGACCTCGGCCTTCAACCCTTCACGGGTATCTCCCTGCCTTATGGTGATTGGAACACTTGACTTGGAGGAGTTTCAGTTCCCTATTTGACAACCTCTATGTTTTGACAATGTGAGAACCAGATAATGGGGAGTTATTTGGATGCCTATCCCCGAAATCCTACCTAGACTAAAACATTTCTTTGGGCACCTCCCGTGGAGGAAAACTTAGTGATTTTTTAGAAAGATTTTAGATGAAGTTGTTTTGTGAGGTTGGGGGTGCAAACCAACCTCGTTGATTTAAAAATGGGAGTGGATAGTCCTATCCAGAAAAGATGGGGTATTTTCAGAATCCTTTTTTGGAGGAAACTTACTTAGACCTCCACGTTTCAAGAAGAAGCTATGTGAGTGATAAGTGACTTTTGTGTGTGAGTGAAAGTGTGCCAATTTTTTAGTGAATTAGATGTCACCTTGCTGCATGTGGACTTCTCTTGGTCCTTACAAGAGTTTGATTACCTAATTAACTAAGTGCCTTTGGTACAACCTTGCGTAATTCAAAAGCCCTAGGAAGCTAGCATGTGGACATGTGGGTCCGTTACTATCCTTTAACTCCCTATTGTGATGTAATCTAGAAAAAGCTTGAAACTATCCTAGATTGAACATGTGGGCATGTATGGGCCTGTTACAAACCTTTAAACTCCCCTAGTGTTTTGATCTAAGAAAGCAAAACTTCAAACACTATCATATCTTTGTAGCATGTGGGCATGTATGGGCCCATTACAATATTAAGATGTGTTTGAAAAAAGAAACTAAGAGGGGTCCCAAGAAGGGCTGTTGTCCTCTCCTAAAGGTTTTAAACTTTGTTAAAAGAGATGAAATTACTTTTCACAATCTTTTTCTGATTCTCAAGGTTGCTTGAAGGCGCGAGAGAAGAGCATACTAAGCGATTGTATTTCAACTTCTAGTGCCAATGTAAGTTAGATGTGTTTAAAAATGATTTTCACCTTAGATTGTAAATCAAAACAAGCCATCCATGTGGCAAAAAGCACATAAGGGAAATTGATTTTTATCCTCCTAAGTGCCTATGTGTGTTTGACTAACCCCTTTATATGATGAGGGGAATAAGTGTGGTGCAGTGTTTAGAGAATGCTTAACATAATTTTTAAGAAGGCAAATGGCCTTCCCCACATCCCAACAACTTACAATGTGAAATTTTTCTCAGATGCGCCGCCCCTAGTGAAGACAGAGGCGCATAGAGCGCAGGCGCGCGAACAGAGATGAGTTAGAAAGCGCATGCGCACAGAGAAAGACTGTCACTTAAGCGCATGCGCGCACGATGCGCGTCTGTGGGGTAGAATACCTGCGCACCTGTGACAAGCGGCCGAGAAGGAAAAATCCGGATGGATTTCTCTCAATTCTCCTTTGAATTGGATGGTTGGCAGGTCGGCCTAGGCCGGTTAGTGCACCTGCAAGTTAAACAAACTAAAAGAAGAGCAAAATAAACCCAAATGAGGTAGGAATTTGATACATTTCCCCAGTGGAGTCGCCAATCTGTTGCACCCTTTTCGTCACCTTGGTGAGCAAATAAGAGGTGCTTGCATGCCCAGTTGGGTATTGCTGAGCATGACAGCTGTAGAGGAAAGAGTTAGAGAAAGAAAAACAAAACTATAAGCAAGAATTAAACTAATACAAACTAAAACCATAAGCATAGGGACATAGAGATAACAAAAACAAAAACACCCATGTCACCAATGTAATAGGTTGGTCTATTGATGAAATCAAAGCACCAAGAAGAAAGGGGACAATGAGTCCCTTCTTCCTCCAAGGGAAGGCTCTTGGACCCTCACAAGCTTGCTCTCCTTACAACAAAGAAAATGAGAATAGTGGTGAAAGAGCTCTTTGCACATCCACTCAATGGAGAGGTGGATTGCTCAATGAAATGGTGCCAATGTGTTCTTGTCAAGGAAGGAGTCGTTAAAACAATATAGGCAGCATAACATTACTTAGAATTCCTTGAGAAAATGAGGTGCATTCATGGCTTTTTATAGCATTTCTTTGGGCTTTTGTGTAACTGTCTTGTAGTGTGAAAAGAGGCCATTTAGGGCATTATTAGGTCTTTGACCAGCCCACCATTCGGATCCAGCCTGGATTTGGAGGTCAAATCGGCTTGGGAGCTGGACCATAAGTGGTTGGGAGGCTGACCACATTCATAAATGCGCCATTTAGCAGGTGTGCGTCTTTTTGCGCTAACAACCACGCATCGTGCGCGTATGCGCGCATTCTACGTTTCTGTTCCGCGCATGTGCGCACGCGCCCAACTTCTGTAAAGCACTCTTCAATTTTGCACTACTTTATATAGTTTTTTCCCTTTTTTGAATGCTGTGAGATTAATTCAGGGCCATGAATGACTTCATTACTGTTTGATGATGCTGAGTTCTTGTTGCCATGTGTGGATGAAATTTCAGTGATAACAATGTGCATACCCCTTTATGAATTTTATGTAATAGCCTGTATGTCCCAATGTTGCTCTCAACTGTCGCACTGATTTTGGTGGTGGTAAATTGACAATGATTGCAATCTTAGCATGATCTACTAGCAAGCCTTGTTTACAGACTAGATGTCCCAACAATATTCCAAAAGGTGTCCCAAAAATGAATTTCTTTATATTCAATGATATCTAACACTACTTGCATCTTTCCAACATTAGCCTTAACACTTATACATGGTATTTTAACAAACTATATACAATCCAGTCATCCAGATAGACTTCTAAAAACTAATGTATGAATTCCTTAAAAGCAACTATAACTACTCTTGAAAATATGGCTGGTGCATTCTTCATCCCAAAAGGCATGACCGTGTACTAGTAGGATCCCCATTTTGTAGCAAAAGTAGTCTTATACCTGTCTTCTGGGGCTATCTTAATATGACGGTAACCTGAGAATCCATTTGTAAATGAGTATGCTTCTTGGCCTCCCACATTCTCTAATACCTCATTTGTGAAAGGGGTGGGAAAAGAGTCATGTAAGCAAGCGTCATTCAATTTTCTCAAATCTACACCGATCCTTATCCCCCCTTGTTTCTTATCTTGCACTACCATAGGACTTATCCATTCAAATTCCTCTATTGGTTCTATGATACCAACTTTCAACATTCTATCAATCTCATCCTTCACTTTTTGCTTATACACTAGATTTAGTCTGTAAGGTCTCTGTCTGATAGGTCTTGCTTTAATTTTGAGAGGTGTTTTCATCTCTCCTAGCTCTTCTTCTATGCATTTCATCTCTGTAAAGGTTGTTGGGAAAAGTCACTGTATTCATGCAGTAAATCTGTTATTCTTTCCACCGTTTGTTCATCCCAATAGTCTCCAATACTTGCCATTTTAGGGTTATTAGTGGTCCCAATGTTGAATTTCTTCACCTTGATTGGTGCAACAAATACTTCTAATTCCATAGATGGACCTTCCACTTCTCTCTCTCTCCAATTTCTGTAATCTGAATATTGCGTGGGTCATCTTCATCTAGTGCCTCTTCTTCCACATGATAGCATGACAATAGCTCCTTGACTGTCTCTATGTTCTGTTGTTGATACTCTATCATGAGGTCAACCTCTGTCTTTTCAATAAATATCACCCCTCTTATATGCTTTAGTGTTGAATCAATTTTGGGGTTCTCATGTTAAAATGAAAAGGTTACTATAAAATTCTATTGTAATGTTGTCCATTCTGCAGTGCCTCTACGCATTTCTTGGTCTACATACCAATTTTCTGAATTCCTTCCAATGTATGGATGAAGTGATGAGGCCATTCATGTGGTGGTGTCATCCTCCAATATGTCATGCACTTCTCCAAGTGTTATGTTGGTGTTCCTTTCCCATCATACCTTTGCATTTTTTTGTTGCCCTGTTCTGCGCCAAATCTAATGAGTAGTAATCGTTTACATTGGTACCAGTCCTGACTTGTTTCTTTATGTGCACCCCACCATATTGCAGGTGTAGCCTTGAGTGAAATATCTAGGGCTAAGAGCCTATGATTTTATTCTACTTCCTCTTCATATTTGGTCTGAAATTCCTCTAAATCTTTCACTCCATGAAAACTGGGAGGTTCCCTTATCTCTGTACCAACCCGTCTTACTATACGGTCTATTATTGTGCACCTTCTTGTGGAGACTTCATGTAATCTCTGCTGCCAATTCTCCAGACTTGTATTTGAGTCAGAAGCACATGATGTGATGCTTCTCCAGCTGAGTACCCCATCTACAGTTGGGTTAACATAATCTTCTTCTTGTGCGGTGGTTCTGTACAAATGGTTTACTTTCTCCAAGTCCAGACAATTTGGTTGTACAAACCTTTCTCCTTTTGAAGGGTCTAATATTGCAATGAATCTGTATTCTCCTGATTCAAATGTCATCTTCCTTGTCTTCAAGTTGATTACGGCCTGGTTATCAAATGCCCAATCTAGTCCAAGTAATGTTGGATATGGTGTTGTGCCATCTACTATTTCTATCACTTCAAAGTCTACCTTAGTGCACACTCCATCCAAATCGACCATGACACCGTTAAGCCTTCCAATTGGTAGAACTCTGTGTTGATTTCCTAACTTCAACTGGACAAGTGAATAGCCTAGTGTGGGCTCTCCCATACACTTCCATGTCTTTTTGGGTAACACATTACTTCGGAGCATAAGTCCAATACAATATCCCCCATATTGAAATCTCCAATGTTAGCATTCAGTCTAAATTCCTTGTTTGTCCTCCTTCTTGTATGGAGGTGATTGACTGTTTTTTTCTCTAATTTCCCCTCTACCTTTGTGTCACATCTTTCTAACATATTTTGCAAAACTTTAACAAATGATGGATCATTCATTAGCTTAACACATGATTGCAAAAATATCTTTATGGTACTTACTTGCCCTAAAGGTTGTGCTTCATTGGTGTGGTCCATTGATGAAGGCATCTTGTACATTGGTACGTTTTGAGTATGCTGCATAGATGAGGTAGACACAACATCTTTTTTGAGGAAGTCATGTATGGCCTCCTTTTTTTTCTTTTTTCTTTTCCGTGCATCAAACTTCTTTTGTGTCTCAGTATTTTTCTTCACCCATTGGTGTTGTGTTAGATATTGGCTTACTACGTCAACTCTTGTATTAGCTCTTTTGTGCATGACTATGTTGATATTTATTCCATCCTCCTTGGCTTCTGCAGAAATCCACTGAACATTCTGGTTGTTCGTATTCATGTTTTATTGAATCTTTCCCAAAAGTGTTGGGCATTCCTCTGTATCACGGTCTGTTGCGTGACAGTACATACATGTCGCAGGTGGAAGTGGGAAGCCCCTTACATAATGTCCTAGCTGTTGGAAGTTGTGGCACACTACTAGATCTCTACCTCTTCCAAATCCTCCTCTACCTCATCCTCCACCTCTGTATCCATTTCGATATCCTTGTGGTGCGTTTTACTGAGGCCCTTGATTATACCGCGCGGGGTTATAATGTGGCTGCACAATGTTATACTATTGCTACACATTATTATATTGAGGTGGTACCTGGTTAAACTAAGGTGCAACTTTCCCTATCATAATTTCTTCTTGCACCCTATAGGTATATGAAGTTCTTTCCCTCATCAACTCCATTTTCCTACAATATTTATCATCATGGCCCACTGACTTGCAAAAATTGCAGTATGAGCACTTGGGTACTGTCTGGTACTTTTGCATCATTGGACAATGATGTGGATCATGCCCATGTGTCTTATAGATCTCACACCATGGTCCTCCTGTTGGAAACTCGTTTAGTACTCATGTTTCCATGTACTGCGTGAAAGTTGGGCATTCATTCTTGTGGTGTCCTTATGTCCTACATGTGGTACACCAAACAACTTCTCTTTTATATTTTCCCTTACTATGGTTTAGTTGAAATGTGAGGTTCTTCAGATCCTCCTTCAGCTCCTCTATTGTTGGATCTGTCTTCTAATACTTGTTCTGTTCTAGTTGTAGGGCTGCCTGCAGAGCCTCTGCCTGAGTTTGAAACTTCTGTTGTCTCAATAGGTATTTCAAATGTGGTAACAATGAATTCACAAAGAGATGTCTATGTTGCATGTCATTCATGACATACTTCAACTTTCCTTTAAGATGCTTAAACCTCTGATCAATCTACCAAACAGATTCACCTGGTTTCTGTCTGATTTCAATCATCTCATTCATGTACTGATCTTCTGAGCTAAGCTTCTGAAATCCATTGATCATTAGCTTCCTCGCATCCACAATCCTCTTTGTCGTTCCTAGTGGATTGTTTACATCTAGGCTCATGTACCAGTCCAGTGTGCGGTCTCTTAGCGTGATGGCTAACTGCGTAAGTTTTGTATCCCATCTGTAATGTGCTTTCCTTCCCAGATCTTTTCATAGATGAACAAATTCTTTTCAGGGTCCTCAGATGCCTCTCCCCAAAGTTCTGGTAGCCTAATGGTGGGATCATGTCCTACCATTTTGAATTTTGATGGACTATTACCTACACACGATGTAGATATTTGACTACTACTTCCTGAACTGGCTCTTCCAATTGTTTTTCCTTGTTTATATGTACTTCCTGATGTCTTTCTTCCACTAAAATTTGGTTGTCTGAATGGTGGTGTTCTTTCTGGTGTATTGGTCGCACATGGGGTTATGGGTTCCACACTGATACTGACATGGATGGGAGTTCTACCTTTTGTTCTTGCCCTCGGACCTATTTTCTTCCTTTCATATGTTGCGCGTAGGATTTCCTCAATATGCTCCACAGCCCGAAGATCCTCTACCTCTTCCTCATCACTTGCTAAGCCCTCTTTATCAGTTATGGCTCTCTTCTTATTATTCATCTTATATTGGTAGGGTACTTCACTGCATGTCTTTCCAGCTATTTCCATTATCTGATTTATCTGATATTCCTACATAATTATTGGGTCCATGGCCTCCTTCTTCTTCCCCTTATCCATCTCCTCCTCCATTTCTCCACCTCTTGTCATTGCTTCCCCCCTTCCTCCATGCACGCAGGGAAATTTAGATTTCTGATTCCATCATCATCACACCATTGTTATACAGTAACATCTTGATTGAAGTATACATCGATATGATATAGCTACCTCTAGGTCCTTTTAGAAACTTCTGCTCCCCTGTGCTGTAAGACTTCACGATATCTATTGCAAATTCTGTGTTAAACCCCGCAACAATATTTTCTAACTAGAAATATACTATGGACGTGAATTTTTTGTTAACTTGTTGTAACTGCACGATCTCCCCCGGATCCCACTCGAGCTGTCTGATTCGATTTGTAGGGTGGTTGTCTTTTAACCTCAATAGCCACTCCTGCAACACATGCAGTAAATCACAGAAAAAAACCTCATGCAGGTCGCTAAACACATACTTCTCCAGATATTTGTGTAGTGTTATCTTAAGGTTTATGTTATATTTTTGTGTAAACTCAAGCTCCTTTGTTTTCAACCATATTTTGATCTCCACCTTCGATGGATTCCACGGTCTGAACATTCCCTTTTTATACCTTCATTCTCCACATGCTTCTTTTACGAATCCCATTCACTCAATCCCATGCAGTTCCAACCGACAACAAAACCATTTTTTGGGTATTGATCTCTCTCTACCTACTTCTTGGGTTGACCCAGGTTCAGATATGAACAAGTTTCCAACAAAACCCTCTAAAAGTATCGACCCTCCTATAAACCAAAAGGCAACAAAACACATAGGGTGTATTGCGCAGTCTCTCCCGAGATAGTTATATGGGTGATTGCAATGCTCAGGTGCCTGTAGTCTAAGAAAGAATGGGTATCTGGGATTGTAATTGATCTTTATCAAACCTTAACTGATTACTCAATCTATGATTATTAAGATCCATCCATCTGTTAAACCCTTGCATGCGATCAAATTGGTCTAGCTAACCACATATGTGTAAATCAACCATTAACATGAATTAAGGATGATCAACCATTAACATAAAGTAAACATACATTCATTCATCACATAGTACACAGGGTTTACCATGGTTCACCTCCTCCTGGGATACGTCCATAAAAGATCTGGCTTCTTAGGCTCTTTATTATGTTTCTGCAATAAATGGCGTTGCACGCACTACAATTCCAATCATACAATTATGAGAATAGGTTCCACAACCTTTGTGAGGTGGACTATATCACACCAGGCTCCTCGGCCTATGATCTAACCCTCAAAATCTGGCGTACTTGGCCCTTCTACATTTCAACAACTTACGAAATTGTGTCACAATAACTCAAAAACTTGAACTACTACTTCCAAACCAAAGTACCAACACCCCCACCTAGACCTCCTAGGTTCTTATTTATACTAACTTACAAGCTTCTTACCTATTACAATCTATTACCAAAACCCCGACCCTAACATGGTTGGTTTTCCTACTTGCGCGTCTTGCATGCTTTCCTCCTTTGCATGCAGGTTTTCCTACTTGCGTGCCTTGCATGCTTTCCTCCTTTGCATGCAGGTTTTGCTTCGAGCTATCTTTTTCCAAATTAAGCTTTACCTTACAAAAATGGAATTTTCCTCAAAATCGGCCTATGCCCAACAAAGATGTTGAAAGAATGCCAGGAAAAATTAAGCCCAGCCAGTGAGAAAAAGAAACAGTTGGTGATAGATGAACCAATGTAGTAAGTTTTTGGAGTGTAACCATTTTGTCATCGTAATTGACCTGGCCACCCATTTTGTTGTATCCCTACAGGATCCATACAAACCTTCCCATTCAAATCTGCTATAGCTCCTAATTGATTGTAACACACTAGCATACCCCCTAAACTCTCTTAGGCTGGTCGGGTGTAAAGATTTCCTCTTTTATTTTCTCAAACCACCTTTCTTAATCACCCCTACAAATCAAATTTTGATCTCATAATCTATTTCTGCTCTTCAAGAGCTTTCCAACAATTGTAACCATGCTCAAAACCGAGTTCAAAATTGAAAGTTATGACCTTTTTAAGATTTTGGGAATTCTTCTATTGTCTCCACATGGCACCCTCGTGGCTCCAAGTCACTCATACCATATGACGAGGATTGTTGTGTCAGGACACATCAAACCTCCAACGTGGCACACCTCGACCAATATATGACGATAAAATTTACACAACCAACGAGAGGTTTTTCCATGTCCAACTAGGCATCGAGATCCAGTGGATCCCCACACTGACACAACCAAACATCCTCCTAATTCTTGATTATCTAGTGGTCCGGTACTTGGAACCACACCCCAACCATGCACCTCATCCTACCAAGCAAATAACCCTACTGGGCACCGAAACCATGGGTTTCTCCAAGGTCCTTATAACAGGTCTCCATTCGTCCAATCATCTGATTCTCCGGTGTAGTGACTCCCTCCTGAGCTCATACCAAGAGATCAACAACCAATATCTCTTGGCCCCTCATATTTGATGGCCGGGATCTATCCCTGGCTCAAGGATGTGTAAATACCATGGGCCCATTCGTCGACCTGCCCACTCAGGTGCTAACACCTATTCACTTCCCATTGATTGAACTAGACAACACCTGGTTAGACTTGCGTCACCCTGACATCATCAAAATGTGCCTCAAATTGCTCCTTCTCATTCACTCATAAAGGAAAATGGACCAAAACCTTTCCTAATCGAGCACCAAGAAATATAACCGAGTAAGTCTTGGGCGCTCCAGTGGCCCAAAGGTTCGATTAATCCTAGACGTCGACTCCCTCTCGAGCTTATCTAATAAATCAACGATTGATATTTCTCAACCCTCAGAACCGACAAGTAAGATTGAAGTGTGCCAATTCAAAGGTTTATGCCTGATAGGGCCCACACTTGACCCACACAACTCCAATAATGACACTTGTCATCTTATGTGGTGTCATAGCCGCCACCCTGGCATGATACGTCATAACGACATCATTCATACGTGCCTCTTCTTCCATCGTGCATGTTCAACGGGGTTCGAACCCTGCGAGGGAACCGTGATCTCACCGAGATTCAAGAAATTGGGATTTCCAAAAGGCCTTTGTCATCAATTCTTTCATGCTCTAGTTATCTGGTGAGCCAGTTAACCATGGCTCCACCTCCAGTTCCTAATATTTGGTGATGATCGGATGACTGAGGTTTATCCTCCCCTCTCATACAATGTCTATCATTTGCTCCAGTTTTAAATAGGGATTTCAATGGGTTAATGTTTATCTTTGGATTTACAAGATTAACAATATTTTCTGATGTCTTCCCACAAGGTTTCAACTTTACTCCCATGGGCTTTCTCATCCTTTTCCAACAAGCAATAAGCCTGCTACCTAGACACCCAAATGAGGATTCAATACCGTGCAAACTTTCCATGCAATGGAGAGGGAAATTATAGGGTTATCGACCTTCTTTGGCGTCCTATACACAAGCATTATAATTAATTCATTAACCCTTTGAATGGATATTACATTACTTCATTTCAACTCAAATTTAACATTCATTCCTTAACTTATAGTTATGGTTCTCTTCTACAAGAAAACCCATTGCAACAAATATATTACTATGCACACAAGAGATCATATGAATACAATCATTCGTTTTCCTTACTGATTCTTGCTCATAACCATGTAATTACATCCATTATATCAAAATGAAGTGTTTTTAGCCTTCAAAGAAAATTATAGAGTTCATACATTCAGACATGCAAAGCATACATAATCCATACAGTTCCATAATTACACGAACACAAAGGCTTGCAAATGAAACAATTATTCAATCTATTATACATACATACACATTTATGAATGAAAATACAAGCACCAACCATCCATTATATTCAAATACACACAACACAAGAATACTTATTGGTTTATGAGATGTAGTTAGCCCAACCAACTGTGGGTGGGAATTTTTCCACCCAACCATAGGCTCTGTTGCTCTGTCATTTCGACAACATGCCACCCAGTGTCAAGCCATGATACCACTAGGGGACTCTCACAATTGACTCAACATGTCAAGGAATGGATCAGGAAGGTTACTCTCCTTCACTCCACTGGAAACACCAGAAGTTTCCCTCTTCCCACTAAGCTCATGACCTCCATGAGTTTGTGAGGTACCTTTCTAGCTAGATTTCCTCTACACAAAGGAGTCCCTTCATAGCTACACTATCCCTAGACGACCTCCCCTTACTAATGTTGGTTTCATTCTAGCAAGCACCAAGTCGCGACCCTCTTTTGCTTCAATCAAGACATGGGTTTTCTCTATTCTAGAGTGACCATTCGTGACTTGGGCAAGCTTCCTAATTTTCTCAGGAAAAATTCCCAACTTCTTCTTTGTTGCTCAAAGATAATTGTGTGAGATCTGTGTGCTCCCGCCTGAGCATTTTTCTTCTGTTGTATGAGCTCTCATCTCACACAAGCACATCCTTCCTCACACATGTCATCCCCTTCCCACCCATAGCTGGCTTTCTCTTCTACCCGCACCTGTGCATTCTTTCATGCTTTTCCTAGAAGCCTATTGAGTTGTTACAGACAACTTGAGGTCATCCCGATTCTCCATGGACATACCAACATTCACTCCCATGCATTTACATGAGAGTACTTGACCAGCTACCAACTGCACCTTTCATTTAATGATTGGCTTCAACTTCAAGATAAAGGAAATTATGGTTATTTTTCTCAACATACTTCATCAAGGTGGCTTGGGGTCCTTAGAACATGAATCCCCTTTCTATGCCCTCTCACTAATCCCTCTCATGGTATCATGGCTAGTATGCATGCTCCACCCATCAGTCAATTGTGTGGTATTTTTCGATTAAACAATAATACATTTTACAATGTTTATATGCCATGGCTTGGAAATCATTAATCATGATTAATTACATACAATCAAGTAATTAAAAATGGGGTGTTACATTCCCCTCCCCCTTCAAAAGGAACACCATCCTCGATGTTATTAGCATCTTAACAACACCTACCATGCCTTCATCTTTAATTTGCTTCAATAATGTCTTCCTCTCCTTGGTCCGGTCTTCTTCTAGACTTCTGGCATTTCAATAATATTCTTACAACAATCATCAAACAACATGCATATTAAAACAATTTTCATGCATAAATATTTCATTGATGTTCATAATTCAGGAGGCAATATACATATCAACACAAAACTTGTTTGTGCAATTCATGGATCTACATCCATATGGCTGCGACATTTACTCGGCTCATTATTTTCCTTGACATACCCATTGAGCTCATTACCCCAATCAAAAAATAACAAGACTCATCCAAATCTCCTCTTCCTTGCAGTTACTCACCTTCCAGGCTCATGCATCTCCTTCTCCACTGCATAGTCCCTCGGGTGATCCATCTTGCCTGCCAAGGCTTTCTTGCACAAGAAGAGCTCAAATACTTCACCGAGTCTCACAATTGAGGTGCCCCTCATGTCTTCTCTAACACAACACAACCATATCCAGGTAATCATGGCATATAGTGTTCAATGTCACAACGACGACATTTTCCACGCTTTTCTAGCTCGACACCCTTCATCTGTTCCTCTAGGACATATCTGTCATCTCATCTGTATCATTCACACATACAATAATTGTGAGATATTATCATCAATTTCAATCAAAATCTTTCAAATCCGTTTCCTACAGATTTCAAATTCCACCTGTCAGTTTTCATATCTATTCCATATAAGAACCAGATTCACAACTAGGAGATCCCTTCTCATGACAATTTGAATTTTTGCAAGACTAGGCATCGCTCTTCTCTATGGACTTACATTGTTGCCATACTCGAGACCTTTCTTCTTGCAATTTTCCAATCTTCATTCAACCAAACAAATTTTTAGTTTTCATGCACATTATTAACTCACACAATGATCTAAGCTTGTACATACTAACAATTAAATCATCATATGAAACAAAAGGAAATTATTATTCCTTACATATGCATTTTCATAGCATACCAAGCTTTCTATAATGCATTCAAACTTAATAATAATTCAACCAATGTGCCAATGTCCATGGCCAAATTTACACATGATGCACCCTTGCATTGGTTTCATATTACCACCTTTTTAAGTCGGACACTTCACCGTGGTGAGTTGGAACTCAACCAACCTCTCACCCTGTGGCTTCTTTATCAACATTCATTAATACAACATGAATGCTTCCTTCCGTGAGCGAATCGTGACCTCAAATCAACATACCTTTCATGAAATTAAAATTTCACATACATGTGATTACACATTCATTATTTACTGATAGCCAAGACACCAATACTCATGGCTACTTCAATTACTTTCTCTACCACCTCCACAACTCTTTTTGGGATACAAGAAGGTTTTCCTTCCATAATGGACAATCCTATACCCACCCTTATGTATACACATGCATCTCTTTAATGCATTTAACATATGTGCCACTTATGTGCATATATATTTATTCATTCATGATTAGCCAATTCAACATAGCATAACTATTTGTGCATATATTGCAAAAATATTCCAAATCTAATTTATTTTTTCTACGAGAGGTTCCTTCCTCTATCATACCCTACCTATGTATTACTAGCATACATGCAATCAATTCACAATCATAACAACATATATGGTGTACCTGAAGGAATTCTTACCCAATTCCTTCCAAGTTACATGCTATAAGAGCATGATAGATTTTATACCTGTTTGACTGCCAACGATCTTCTTGATATTACCTTATCAATTATATCAACTGTCAGGCCAAATCATAATGCATGTAGCACAATATATTCAAATCAACAAGCATTTATTAGATATGTCATAGCATATCTAATTGCACTCTGCCACATTATTCCCCAATGTGTACATTAGGTGCAAACATAAACATATTTTAATTGTTTTGTTGTTATACAACCATCAACATTTTTATGGCTAACACATTTACACATAACATCACCTTGGTTCCTCATCCCAAAGAAACACAATAAACAACAATAAAGAGTCAAGGGATTCTCCCCCTTTCAACTCCTCTTGCTCAATTATGGAATTCTCAGCATGACTTGGCTATTTCCATGACCTATCTACTATTTTCTTACTATGGATTTAACCAGGTTATTCATTCAAACATCTTCACTAATTCCTTTGATTTCACAATTATTCTTTTAAATCATACAAATCTGCAAACAAATCAGAGTTTAGAGTGAGAAGGGTGTCCCCCTTTCTCCACATTATTTCTTCATGATGCCATATTCTTGGGCCTACCTACTCCATTTCTTGAGCAATCTTAGTCAAGTTTGTCTTGACTTTTCCTCATTCAAAGAGTCCTCTTTCCTTGAATGCAACAACACAATGCATTATCAAAGTTATCTTATAAATTGATCATAAACAAGCATTTTCTGCACATTGATCAAATGGAATCAAGGTTGTCAAGGTTATATCATGTAAAAGTCTTACACACATGCATTATATTTTAAAATGTAATCCAAGATTCTTATACAATTAAGCTTTGCAACCCACTACCCAATTTCCAACAATCAATAGTTGCAAGGCTTTTTTCTCTTGAAAGATCCCTTCTACAATCAACTCACATGGGGATTCTTCAACATGCAACTCTCTTGTTGCATATCCATCATCACCTGAAATGATCTCAACCCATGAGTTAGCATAAAATTTATCATTTCAATGATTTATCCAATTCTTCCTAAAGAATATAGGCATGTATTCAAATTACACATTCAAGCATGTACATTTATTCTATCAGCTTGCATTTACAATGTGTCTTCAAGCACTTCGACCCTATGCATCGACATAGTATGTATGTGCCTATTGTTAGCACACTTTCATAATATACACATCTACATCTATTTGAAATCTTTTAACTCATGATTGTTCACAATCATTCTCATGAAATTTCTAAAGGAATAATCATATTACCTTGTTTTCATAACAACAGAGCATTCTTGTTCCTTTTCTCTTTCAACATTTTATAGTATCTCTTTCTAAGGAATGGAGTACAAGCCTCTCAAGCTAGTATTCAAACAAATCAAACAAACTCTTCAAAACATATTCAACTATGTATCCACAACATTACTCAAACCTCGAATAACTAATTTTTCTCTACAATCCAATTATTCATATCTATCTTCATTCTAGGAAACCCTATAACACATTCAATCCATGCACTCATGCATATATATACATATATAGATATTAGCATGCAAGTTAACTAATTCCACCTTTTTCCATGTCATTCACACACACTGACATTTTTTTATTTACTGTCAGCCCTTCTTGAGATCTTACAACCATTCATAAGATAAATCTCATAGGGATATTTATGAAAATGTTGTCCTATTTGACAACAACCAAGAAGAGGTCACACTTACCCATTTGGTACAAAAGCATTCCATTTATCATAAAAACTTCCCTAGGTAACTACAACATTACACAGGGAATAGTAGATACCAATTCATATCTCTCTTCTCGCCTCAAATCATTCTCAATCATCAACTATTACTAAGGGAATTCCTTACCTAGAATCCCTTCCTTCATTACTTGTGCATACCAAACAATACTTGTATGTCTATCATCCCTCTCTAGATGTCATCTCATCCACTGGTCTTCTGGAGACTGTCCAAGCACTCCCTTTACCATATTCTAGATCAACACCTTCTTAATCCTTGTCTTACTTCATAAGGTTATATGCAACAACATCACCAACATTTCCATCCCTAGTTACTTGAATTTATTCTTCACCAATCAGAGCCTTGATTGTGCCCTTCATTGAACTTCAATGGTATTTTCATTGCACTCTTGTCCCTAAATCTCTTAGTAGAGACTTGTTATCTCTAATTTCCAAGCATGTGACCTCTTCCATAAATCTTGGGCACATATAACCCTTTCAGTCATAGAGTCCCTTTCAGTCATAGATTCATCCACTTACCCATAAGAGGATAGCTAACAACAAATCTCTTCCACTTCAATGCCAAATGGATTAACCATTGAATTTCTTAATCAATTACTCAATCACAAGGAATTATCCATAAGGGTCTTAACCCTTATATAAACAACAATCATAATTGCAAAAGGATCAGTCCACTCATGTTGATAGATAACATTACAACTTATTAAATAAGTTCATTCATTTTATGGAATCCATACAACACCTAACGGTTTTCACTAATGTTGAATTCCAAGTCCTTAGGGTACACAGTCTTAATGCCTTCTTTCAATTCCACAGATCCTATGCTTCTATTTTGTTCCTTAGGTCTTGTAGGCTCAATTTTTTTTGATTCAGGCTTATACAAACTTGTCCCTGTGGCCTACCTTTGGCCCTTCTAGGCCTAGAGTTTGGACTCTGTTCTGATACCACTCTGTAACACACCCAACCCCCTAAACTCTCTTAGGCTGGAGGGGTGTATATATTTCCTCTTTTCTTTTCTCAAACCACCTTCATTAATCACCCCTCTAAATCTAATTTTGATCTCATATTCTTGTTCTCCTCTTTGAGATCTTTTCGACGACTGTAACCATGCTCAAAACCAAGTTTAGAACCAAAATTTATGACCTTTTAAAGTTTTAGGGAAATCTTTCACCTTCTCCATGTGGCACCCACGTGGCTCCACATCACCCATACCAACTGATGTGGATTGACATATAATGACACGTCAACCCTCCAACTTGGCACACCCCAGCCAATAGATGACCAACATGTTTACGCAACCAATGAGAGGTGGCTCCATGCCAAATTGGGCACCAAGATCCAGTGGATCCACACACTAACACAAAGGTCTTCCCAGTTTCTAGTTATCCGGGAGTCTGGTCCCCATAACCATACCCCAACCGGGGGCCTCACCTCACCAGAAACCTCACCCAATCGAGTACCAGAACCCCGAATTCGCTAAGGTCCTTGCAACCAATCTCCACTCATCTAGTTCGGTGCAACTACTCCCTCTCGAGCTCATTCCAAGAGATCAATGACCAATATATCTTAGCCTCTAGATCTGATGGCTGGGATCTATCCATGGCTCAATGATGCATAAAGAACACAAACCCATTCATCAACTCACCCACTCATGTGCAAAGACTTGTTCACTTCCCATTAACTGAACTAGACGACACCTGGTTCAACTTTTTTCACCCTGACATCATCAACACGTGCCTCAAATTCCCCCTACTCATACACACACAAAGAAAAATGGACTGGAACCCTTCCCGGAACCTTGCCCAACCGGGAATTGAGAAATTGAGGAAGGAAACATAATAGAGCAAGTCTTGGAAGCTCCAATGGCCTGAAGGTTTGGTTACTCTGAGATGTTGACTCCCTCATGAGCTTATCTAAGAAATAAATAGTTCACATTTCTCATCCCTCAGATCTAACGACTAAGATTTAAGGGTGCCAATTCAAAGGTTTATGCCCGACAGGGCCCACACTTTACCCACACAAATCCGATGTTGACACTTGTCGTCTTTCGTGGCATCCTAGCCACAACCCTGACATGGTACATCATAATGGTGTCATCCATATGTGCTTATGCTTCCACTGTGATTTCAACAGGGTTGGAATCCTGCAAGGGAACTGTAACCTCACCGAGATTCATGAAATCATTATTTCGAAAAGGCCTTTGTCACCGATTCTCTGGTGCTTTGGTTATATGATGAACTGGTTAACCGTGGCTCCACTTTCGATTCTTAATCTTTGGTGATGATCAACGACTGAGGTTTATCCTCCCCTATGATCCAACGACTATCATTCACTCTAGGTTTAAACACATATTTCAATGAGTTAAGGTTTATCTTTGGATTCACCCGATTGATAATCTTTTCTAGTGTCTTCCCGCAAAGTTTCAAATTTACTCCCACTAGCTTTCTTATCCACTTCCAACAAGCAATAAGCCTGCTACCTAGACACCTAAACGAGGATTCGATATCCTACAAACTTTCCATGTACTGGAGAGGGAAAATATAGGGTTGTCGACCTTCTTTGGCCTCTTATACACAAGCATTACAATTAATTCATTAACCATTTGAAAGGAGATTACATTACTTCATTTCAACTCAAATTTAACATTCATTTCTTAACTTATAGTTTTGGTTCCCTTCCACAGGAAAACCCACTGCAACACATATACTACTGTGAACAAAAGATATCATAGGCATACAACCATTCATTTTTCTTATCGATTCTTGACCATAACTATGCAATTACATCCATTATACCAATATGGAGTGTTTTTAGTGTTCAGAGAAAATTACAAAGTTCATACATTTAGACATGTAAAGCATACATAATCTATACAGTTCCATAATTACATAAACACAAAGGCTTGCATATGAAATAAGTATTCAGTCCATTAAACATGCATACACATTCATGAATTCAAATACATGCACCAACCATCCATTATATTCAAATACACAGAGCATACTTATTTGTTTATGAGATGTAGCCAACCCAACTGACTGTGGATGAGCAATTTTCCACCCAACCATAGGCTTTGCTGCTTTGTCACTTCGAAAACATTCCACCCTTGTGCCAGGCCATGATCACACTGGTGGAGTCTGACAATTGACTCAACAAGTCAAGGAATGGATCAATAAGGTTACTCTCCTTCACTCCACTAGAAATAACAAAAGTTTCCCTCTTCCCATTGACCTTAGGACCTCCATGAGTTTTTCATGTGCCTTCCTAGTTGGATTTCCTCTACATTGTCCCTCAACGACCTCCCCTTATCAGTGTTGGTTCTTTCCAGCCATCACCAAGTCACAACCCTCTTTTTCTTCAGTCTGGACATGGGTCTTCGCTGTTCCAGAGTGACCATTTGTGACTTGGGTAAGCTTCCTAAGTTTCTCAGGCAAAGTTCACAGTTTCTTCTCCATTGCCCAGAATTGAGTGCGTGAGATTTTTTTTCTCCCACATGAGTGTTTTTCTTACGTTGCACAAGCTCTCCTCTTGCGCAAGCACAACCTTCCTCACACATGTTATTCCCTTCCCTTCCAAAGTTGGCTTCCTCTTCTGCTGACACCTGTGCATTCTTTCATGCTTTTCCAAGAAGCCACTTTTTTAGGAAGGCACATGTATTTTGCCAAGGATAATAAGGAGAATAATAATAGGGTTGAATGTTGTATTTGGCACATAAAATCTTCATTCAACTATTCTTGGGGGCACCTTCATTGTAGAAGACTATTGTTGTGGAACACCTCATCAACAAATGATATGGTTGAATATGAATATAGAAAATATGTGGCTATCATGAAATGCATATAAATATGTGTTTTTGAAAGGAAGAGGGGCTAATTTTTGTGATAAAATCAAAGCCTCAAATCAAGGACGACTAATGGAAAGAGGCATGGTTAAGGGAGGAGGAATGAGTGTGAATCTCCTTAATGTGAGATTGACACTTAATATGATTGTGAACATGCCAAAAAAGAATCACTGACTGGGGTGGGCCGATAATAATCCAACGAAGTGACCTTTTTCACAGTGGCATGTGCACCAAAGTGGCCACTACAAACACCATTGCGGGTCTAGTAAAGATCTTTGAAATATCAATGAGTCTTGTCAGTCCTAGTGATATAAACCCCCTTCTTGAGAAGGTTGTTTAGAGCTTGGGAGTAATGAGCATACTCATCGAGGAAATGGTGGATTTCCATGAAATGAATGGATTTCAGTGAGAACTATAGGAGGAGGTATATCATAGATATCATGAATCTTGTTAGTTTCAATCTTGATGCCTTAATGGGAAATGATAAAGCTAAACATATTGTTTGTGGAAACCCTAAAAAACATTTCACAGTGTTGAGCTTGATGTGATAGGTACAAAGACAATTGAAGATTGTTCTAAGGTATTGAATGCAATCACACCACAAGATATGATTTCCAACAAGATCATCCCATAACAATCAACAATATTATAGATAAGAGCATGGATAAATATGATCATGGCATAGTTGCGGGGTTGTCCCAACATTCCTAAGGCCAAAGGGAAAGACTTCATAACTTAACATAACCTAAGGCACGATAAAGGCACTCTTGGGTTGATCCTCCCCGATGACCATGATTTGGTTATAACCAAAGAATCCATCCATGAGAGACATCATCTCTTTGGTTTTAACATAAATAGTGACATCGATAAATGGTAGAGGAAAATTACCCTCTAGATAAAAAAAAATCATATTGTTGACATGTCAGTTTTGTCACCTTGCAATAGTTAGTGTTAGCTCCTAGAAACATCATCATGTGGTCCATGAAAGCTAATAAATCCTAGAACCACAAAACTCTTTGGAAAATTATTCATATTCATGATATTATCAAACCATGCTATTTTCTCTTTGAGGAGAGTGTTATCACTCATATATTAGGCTCAAAGTTGTGTAGTCCCTTGGCCACAATGAAATTTGATTTGGGATGCCTTCTAACAAACCACATATCCTATATATACAATAAGGAGAATCATCTGAATGAACATCTTGTGTTGGGCATTTGGATATCTTGTAATATAAGGTTTCCCCCTTAAATATTATTATTATTCAATTACTCATTCACCTCATTTAGACATGGCACTACTGAATTGAGTGTTTCTTATGATTATTTGTTTATTTGATTCATAACATTTGGTATCATAGCGGACACTCCTTGGTTGACACCTTCAAAATAACACATTATACAGTTTTAATTATAACAATTTCTGGGGGACTCCAAATCAAATGATGATTAAAGGTTTGGATATAGGACATGCCAAAATATACAACGGTCCAAATATTGCAACATGGGCATAGAAATGTTGGAGGTACATTTTGTACAACTAATTACTTTTCTTCAATTCTAAAATTGGGCTAAACATAACAAGGGTTACTAAAATGCTATATACGAATATTAAAATGTCCAATTGAATTGAGAGTTGTGTCATTGGGAAGAGAAAATACTAAGTTATTATATATCTAAAAATCACGTATTTTCGTGCAAAATTGACGGAGATATCATTCGTACAAATTCGCTCTCTAGATAAGAGTGAAAGTCAACATGTTCTGGCACATTGGCCATAACATTTTCTTGGTACATAATAATATAGTGAGACCTATGGAATTGTGAAGCAAATATATCATTTTGTTACAAGGAAAAATTTAGACTTAAAGGTGCAAACATTCAAAGATACACTAGTTACAATGTTGGCTTGTACAACAATCCCCATATAAAGGATTCAAAGGTATGCAAACTTAAAATTGACATAAATTAATATTCAAAAGACCGATTGAGGGGAATCAAAATAAAATAGTAAATAGTAAAAAACATATTGGTAAAATACTTTTAACATCTTGGATAGCTATTGAAGGTTTGCAGAATTATAATTACATGTGTATAAGCAATTTTAGTCCAAGCCATCCTTGTTACAAGATGATTAACCCTCATGGGTAGAGGGAATAAGAAAAATGTTACTGTGGCCAAGGCTTCTAAAGACCAATCCATGTCACAAGAGGAGAATGAATATCTGGAATATTTCTTCTCTAGGTTGGAAGGGAGAATCGTGACCATGTAAACTACAATGGAAAAAAGGGTTGGATTATACAATTCGATAAATAGAACATATTTCAAAATTCTTAAGAAGACCTCAAGAAAAGATTGGTATGCAAGGAGGATCTTGGATAGCTTTAAAAAATTATAGTATGCAAAGAGGCTTTTGAAGAGCTTTAGAAAATTGTGAGAGAGGAAATTGGGAAACTAACATATCTCTCTTGCACGATTGCTCCTCCCCATGAAGGGAATATAAGTGACCTATCAACACATTAGGAGAACAATAGGATCAAGGCCTCAATAGTGGGAGTATTCTTCATACCAAGATCAATAAAATTGTGACTTCATCTCAAGACCAACAAATTACTTCATTCCCAAGATAGACATGATACAATTTGATGGTCATGATCCCATGGCATGGATATTTAGGATGGATGATTTTTTTTATTGACACCAATGACTAACTCTAAAAAAGGTGATGATTACATCCTTATACTTAGACCCAATCAATTTTTGCGGTAATCTAGGATTTGTGACCACAAAAATAACTCTATTATCTCTTGGTCCATTTTTACGAAAGAATTAATAGCACATTACTAATATAGTATGAGAAACACCTTATTTAGTCAATTTACAAATAGTAGGAAAATGAATTCAATTACAAAGTGCATTTGTCGATCTCAAAGTGAGACTCATATTGCAAAATATTCTAGATGATAATTTGTTCGATTTCTTTAT
>ML864928.1:0-14063 GCA_009831015.1 Picea engelmannii
TGCCTTATCTACCACAACATCGCTCATGCAATTCATTTTTCTCACCCCCTCATTACGTTCATCTGAATCCATCCAATCATACATGCCATCATTATACTTATGACCAAACATATTAACTTGTTCATTCGAATATCCATAAGGTCTCGTCTCATCATAAAGGTGAAGAAATACTTGGCAAGTTGATTCATCATGGAATTGCTCACAAGGTCTACAATAATGAACAACCCGGTGATCAACCCAATTAGTGGATTCAAATGGATTTGGTGGTCTTTGATCTTGGGGGGGGGTTTCATAGGCCATTTGTCATTTGGCCTATGTTGGGAACTATTAGCTTGGCCCCTTTCCATGGCTATCAACCTATTTTGCATGGCATTCATCTGACTAACTTTCTCCTTCAATTGATTAGCATGATTAATTTCCATTTGTTTAATCAATTGAGTGAGTTCCTTAATGCCATCTGAGTTTCAACATTCTTCTTCTTCTCATCAAAAAGTTGAGAAGAAGACCCTCTAGTAAAACCCGGGATGTTAGACTTCCCTAGCATCCTGCATGCTCTTATCTATTTTGATAGCTGTGACTTGTGTTGCCTTTAAATTTTGAGGATCCTTATCCCTCAGGGCATACCTCATTTCTCCCTCAAAAGCCTCCATATAGTATACCAAGACTGCAACATCTGAGGGTTTAATGTCATCATGAAGACTCTTCACTAAACTGTTGAACTTAGCGTTGAATTCTTCCACTGTTTCATTCTCTTTCTTATGGCTAGAAGTGAGGGTTGCTAACTGAAACCTATGATCTTTCTGGTCACCCCATCTCTTCCTAAATTCGTCCAATATCGAATCCAGGGTGTTAAACTTAGCTAGATCAAAATCTGTAAACCATTCAACAGCATCACCTTCTAGTGGATATGCAAATAGGGTCATCTTTACGTCTTCTTCATTATGATCTCTAAAAATATCTTTCCACACACATCTGGAAGTTCAAGATGTGGGACTTTGCACTGATTGCACAGTTTCCCTGAAATGTAGGTGTTAATATTATGGTAGCTGTGGGAGGTATTTACCTCCATGTGTAAACCTGATGAGAATAGAAGACTCTGGAAAGCAAGAGAAAACCCTAAT
Organism: Picea engelmannii; assembly: GCA_009831015.1. Taxonomy (NCBI): domain Eukaryota; kingdom Viridiplantae; phylum Streptophyta; class Pinopsida; order Pinales; family Pinaceae; genus Picea; species Picea engelmannii. The sequence goes on from ML864928.1 coordinate 1,122, forward strand.
GAGTTGGCTAATAACCCTAGAAGTCTTGTCGGCTCAAGAAGATAATTTATATTAGGTTACTACCCTCCAAGAGAAGAAGTCGGCCAGAAATAATAATAATATACTGAACAGACACATATCCAAAAGGAGAAGTCGGCTCCAGCAAATCTGGTAGAACCACTATAAATACAGGCGCCAGTTCTCATTTGACACATCTCAGAACTGGCAAAGAGCAACTGGTGCACACTGCAGTTTCCAGTTTGGTGCACACATGTGGAGGAGGGCTGCAGGTGCAGCAAAAGTAGCAACTAGTTTTCAGTATTGGCTTGGACTATCTCTCGGCTAGGGTTTGGACTATCTGATCAGCTATTGTTGGTGCACTATCCTTGGAGGAAGATGCGCTACACCTTGTTTGGATATCTAGCCTAGGGTTTCCTTCCAGAGTAATTCTCAGTCAAGGTTAAGGTTCTTTGAAGGAGGCTTCGGCCTATGGTTGGGTGACGAGGGTATCGTCAATGGTAAAACGAGTGCACCATCTTCTATATTCTAACAGGTTATGGGCCCACACCTCCTTCATTCAGTCTAAACGCTGGAAGGAAACATAGCTACTAGGATATTGAGCTTGCTTAGGAATTGTTGCTAGGGTTACTAGCAGAAGCAGCTTCCAAGACACTACAGCTAGGGTTACTAGCAGGTGTAGTTGCAGAAACCCTAAACCTCTTGTTGAGGCACCTTAAAGTGAATGGATTGACCTAATCTCCGGACAGATTAGTACGCCCTTGTTGAAATAATGTAACTGCAAAGAGTATTCTTATTATTATTGACATTTTATTTATAGGATCAATCCCCAATGTGGATTGATCATGTCGGATATTGTAATAGGACCAAATCCCCTTTTGCGGATTGGTTAAAAGACAATTGTAATAGGCAAAATAAGAAGTCAGCCCCAGCAGTTAAATAAGAGATCTAGAAATATAATAAAGGTGGGTTTACCCACCCAGATTGAGAAGTCGGCCCTGCCAGTGAAGAGACACTTCACACGTGCCAGAACTTGAATAAATAAAGAAGGTTAGCGCCTCATTTGAAGATAACTCACTTGCTCAGTTTGAGAGACAAGTTCTGATCTGTTACCGGCAAAGGAGAGAGAGAGTGGTGCATATCTTGGAGAGGACTTTATGTTTTAGCATAGAGATCTCTTGGCATTGTATTGGCTATCTATATTAAGGAAGTTTTGTTGGGTTTTCTTCCCCTAGAGGGTTTCCCAAAATAAATGTTGTATCTCTTGTGATTATGTATTTCTTAGTGATCTTGGATTATGCTATTGTTATCTAATGAAACACAAACATCTATAATAATGGCTTAAACATTAACATGGTATCAGAGCCAAGCTGAAGGAAGCATATTTCGCAAGAGGAAAAACGTCACTGTTGCAGTACCTGCAAATTAGGGTTTTTCAAAAGTGAATCTTTTCAGCCCTAAAACTATCTAGAAAGTTGTGCCCTCCCCTAAGGATCAATTTGGCATCATCAGCGCACCTTTTCAATTGCTAGATCTCCAGAAAAGTGAAACCCTAGTTTCACAAAGTACCAGAAAACCAGAGTACCAGAAGTACCAGAAAACCAAAAGCACCAATCCAGAAATCCGCAGATCAAGTTTGAGGGGGTAAAAGTTTGAAATTCTAACTACACCAGCGTACTTGCCTCAGCTCAACGCATCTATTCCCTGGATCGAAATTTCAAAATTTGAAGTTTGAAAAATTAGGGTTTCCTCATAAAACCCTAAGTTGCAGTTGCAGTTGTAGTCTCAGAACCAATTGCAGTACCAAATTGCAGTTGCAGCCGTAGAACCAGTTGCAATCACCCTTGAAGTTTTCTTAAGAGTTGGTAATAATTACCACTACTACCAAATGGAGCCACTACCTACAAATGCCATCAGAGGTATGTACTCACATATGTTTAATGGTTAAACCCGAAAGAGTATTTGCAGGAGAAGGGATCTCTTGCCATAAATCCAGAAGGATCTCAAGATCCAACACATTCAGAAGAATGATGCAACCCAGGTGTGATTATTCTGATATACATCTATTTGTCATGACATTATCTTAATCAGTGTTGCATGTTGAAGCTATGATCATATTAGAAGGATTAAAAGTTGATCATAGAGCTTATCCTCTAACCTAACCTTCTGTCAAGATAACGTATTGTCTCAGTACAGAAGACAAGTTGAAGAAAGCCCTTGTTTGAGAAGAATATGGCAGATAGCCCATTGCTGATGAGGGTAGATATTCTTTCAAATCTCACAAACATGAGTGAAAGATTGGCCCGGATGATTCAATTTATTTTTAACAAAATTTTCTGTGCAAGATGGCATCAAATGATTGTTATGGAGACTACCTATCTCCAGACAGTAGAGATATACTACTGTGGTAGATATGTTCCACTATTTTGAGGCAGATATTTTTTCAGAGCTCACAGATGTGAGTGAAAGATTGGCCCAGACAAATCAGTTTATATCATAACATTGTTTCTGTGTAGGTTGTTATCAGATGTTTGTTATGAAGACAGTAGATATAGACTACTGTGGTGGATATGTTCCATTGTTTGTGAGGCAGATATTCTTTCAGAGCTCATAGATGTGTGTGAAAGATTGGCCCAAATAATTTAGTATATATCATAACATTGTTTCTATGCAGGTTGTTATCAGATGTTTGTTATGAAGACTGTATGACAGTAGATGAGGACTATTGTGGTGGATATGTTCCACTGTTCGCAACCTTACATTGATGATCAAGTATTTGTGTGTTACTTGGTGTGGTAGTGAACCACTGGATTGTAGTTATGTACTACTATGGATAGACATAGTTGTGTTCTATTTTTGTTCTAACTACCTTGAAGATTATCAGCAGTTTATTGGAAATAATCACCATCCAGACGAATGATGAACATATATTTTCCAAACGGAAATTGGTTCAGAGCATTTACTCTAGATTATAAGAGTGGCTCTTGTATCACTCTATGGTGAGAGTGACTTATCTAGCATCATGTCTAATTACTAAGATGAAGTATGGTTTCGAGAGATGATGCAACTGATGGTGATGGTGATGCTCATGATATAGTCATGAAATAGTCTAGATGACTATATTGATGCTACCAGGTAAATGGTATGTTTTTGTGCTCAAGTCCATTACCTGTAATACCTCCCTAGCTAGGAGGGAGTGTGAATATTATGGTAGCTGCGGGAGGTATTTACCTCTACGTGTGAACCTGACGAGAATAGAAGACTCCGGAAAGCAAGAGAAAACCCTAATGAGTTGGCCAATAACCCTAAAAGTCTTGTCGGCTCAAGAAGATAATTTATATTAGGTTATTAGCCTCCAAGACAAGAAGTCGACCAAAAATAATATTAATATACTGAACAGACACATATCCAGAAGGAGAAGTCGACCCCATCAAATCTGGCAGAACCAGTATAAATACAGGGCGCCAGTTCTCATTTGACAGCATCTCAGAATTGCAATTCCCAATTTGGTGCGTACTGCAGCTCTAGTTTGGTGCACACGTGTGGAGGAGAGTTGCAGGTGCAACTGCTGCAGCTAGCAGTTTTTAGTATTGGCTTGACTATCTCTTGGTTAGGGTTTGGACTATCTGATCAGCTCTTTGTGATGCGCTATCCTTGGGGAAAGGTGCGCTACCCTTTGTTTGGCTATCTAGCTTAGGGTTTGCTTCCAGAGGAATTCTCAGTCAAGGTTAAGGTGCTCGGAGGGTGGCTTTGGCCTATGGTTGGGTGACGAGGGTATCGTCAATGGTAAAACGAGCACACCATCTTCTATATTCTAACACACGCTCTCATCCAAGGAAAATTCCATCTTTTGATTGAAGTTTCTACTTTCAAATGAGATGTTTCCATCTCATTCCAAGATTGAAAACATGAGTTACCAAAATGAGCGTGAGTGTCAAAAGAGGAATGCATGAACTTCACTTGGAATGTGGGGGAGTGAGCGTATCACACTCTCGGGTGACGTGGATGGAAAAGGGAAGGCGCACGGGTGAAAGGAAAGGGACCCACGCCTCATTCAATGTTGAATTTCCAACTTAAGTGGAGTTTCCAAAAAACGAGAGGTAAAGCGTATGCGTGAGGTACGTGTGGTAAGGAGGGATGTGTGGGTAGAGTGTGGATGGCACACTCTCAAAAGGTAAGCGACTGGTGGAGGATGGTATGAGTTGGAAAAGGGACCGATGCCTCTATTAAAGAAGAATTTCAACATTTACGTGGGAGTGGGAGTGGGGACGCATATCCTCAAAGAAATGCATGGGTTAAGGTGAGGTGCGTGAGGTGCATGTGGTAGGAGTGTGGTGTGTAAGGAGGAAGGGCGTTGAGTGAAAGGAAAAGGGACACCACCTTTATTAAAGGGAGTTTCCATAGCATACGTGGGGACGGGGACGTATCACCCAAAGTGGGGGAATTAAATTAAAATTTAATTAAATGAATGGGTAAAGGGTTAGGAAAGGGTTAGGTGGGTTAGGTGGGTTCTCTCATCATTTTAATCACACTAACTTCACTATTTTTGGTCTATTATTACAAAATTGGCATTTGCCCATGTCCTGGGTTTGGCAATTAAAATCGTCATTTTCCGAAAAAACTCCTAAGTGGACAAACAACCTAGCAAAACTTGTTCGACTGAGTTGAAACTTGGTCCATGAGTGTAGGGGGTCTCATTAGCTTTCTTTTGAGTACAAATACCCCTATCATAAATCCCGGGACATAAGTTTTACATTAAATACCCATAATTAATTAATTTTGAACCTTAAAAAAACCTGGCTATACTTGACGGAATTCCGTGAAATTTCGCGTGTTGTCTTACATGGTCATTGACAACATTCATAAACACTAGCTATCTAGGAATGACTTCATTAAAACGCCTTTCACCACTTTGGAGGATTTATTGGGTGGGAGTGAAAAACTCAAGGGAGATTAACCCGGCCGGTTAGGCCGCATTAACCTCCTGAGGATAAAAAACACTCAGTGAAAGAAACTCTCCTAATTAAGAAACCCTAAGGCAATTGACCTAACCATGATCCATGTAGACCTATTACAATATTAGCCCACGCAGGGGTGCGGAAATCCCGCTTACAAAACTGTGTGCTTGAGCAAAAATTGCTCTGTAGAACCAAATAGTCTTCGACATGTTTGCATCTATTGATGCATATCTTCATGGTACATGAAGTTGACCCCCTAGTTGAAGAGGTAGTCAACAGTCATGTATGCCCATAATACTGCTGGTACTTTGAGGTCCTAGTGGTCTCTGTTAACGTTACAAATCTTTGTCAGTGTGTTCTCCAGAATTTTGTTGAAGGCTTCCACTGTACCATTTGCCTGTGGATAATACGGTGTGCTCTTCTGATGATGGACTCCAAATTATTCAGTCATCGCGCGGATGGTGTTGTTTATGAAGTGCGTTCCTTGGTCGCTCATCAAAATTCTTGGGCACCCAAATCTAGTGATTACTTGTTCAAACAAAATTTGTGTTGTTGTTTCTGCGTTGCAATCTTTTACTGGTGTGGCTTCCGCCCATCTTGTTAAGTATTTCGTCGCGGCGATGATGTACCTTGCCCCTGTTCTTTTGGCTGGTGGGTTAATTGGCCTCACAAACTCTATTGCCCATTTGTCAAATGCATGTAGTGTTACTTGTGGTCGTAGTGACATCTCGTCTCTTTTGTTGGGTTTTCCTACCCTTTGACAGATATCGCATCTTTGGGAGTACTCCTTCGAGTCTCTATGAATCATTGGCCACCATAGTCCTGCGCGCAATACCTTATGCACAATAGTTTTACCTGCATAATGCCCTCCTGTTATTCCCTTGTGGGCTTCTGCTAAAATTCTTGGTCTTTCATGCTCTAACACGTATCCTCGCAAAATGATATTTGCGCCCATTTTATATAAATGTCTTGTAATCAGTTGATAGTCGGCAACGCGGACTACCAGGTTCTTCTACGCAGTACTATATTCTTGCGATGCAATACCTGTACTCAAGTACTGAATGATATCTGCGAAGTATTCATCAACAATGTGTACTGAGAATAACTGTGCATCCGAAAAGTTGTCTTCTAGATTCGTAGGTTCTCCATTTGTGACCCTTGACAGGTGGTCAGGTCCTGTATTTAATTTCCTGGTTTAACTATTACTTCAAAGTCAAATTCTTGAACTAGCAGTAACCATCGACAAATTCTCCCCCCCAACACTGGCTTGTTGACTAGGTATTTCAGGGTTGAGTGATCTGTGAACATTTTAAAGTGTTTTTCCCAATATGTAATGCCTGAACTTCTACAGTGCATAGACCATGGCTAGGCCTTCTCTTTCTATAGTGTTATAGTTTTGTTCTGAGTCTGATACCTTTCTGCTTGCAAACGCTATCGCTTGATCCAAGTCTCCCGCTCCTGGTTGCGCCAAGATAGCTCCACGTGCTATGGATGATGCATCTACATGCACATGGAATGTCTTTTCCCAATCTGGAAATACTAATATCGACGCAGTAACCATCTTTTCCTTCAAGGTATCCAAACCGTGTTGACACTCGTCGTTCCACTGAAACTTTGTATCCTTCCTCAACAACTTTTCCATTGGTGCTATGATCTGTGCATATCCTTTGATGAATTTTCTGTAGTATCCTGTGTGTCCTAACATTGCTCTTAACTGATGGACTATTTTTGGTGCTGGCAAGTTAACAATGACTGCGATCTTTGCCAGATCTACTAATAAACCTTGTTTCCATACTATGTGGCCCAATAGTATCCCAAACGGTGTTCCAAATATGCATTTCTTGATGTTCAGTGATATCAGACATTGTCTGCATCATTATAACATCAGCTGTAAAACTTCCACATGGTTTTTCAACAGACTATATACCGTCCAATCATCTAGGTATACTTCAAGAAACTGATGGATGAATTCCTTAAATGCTGTGAGGACCACTCTGGAAAATATTGCGGGTGCATTCTTCAGTCCAAACGGCATGACTGTGTACTGATAAGATCCCCATTATGTCGCAAACGTGGTCTTGTGCCTATCCTCTTGTGTTATCTTAATCTGATGGTAGCCTGAGAATCCATCAGTGAATGAGTAAGCTTCACGTCCTCCTACGTTCTCTAACACTTCATCCGTGAACGGTGTAGGGAATGGGTCGTGTAGGCATGCATCGTTCAACTTCCTCAAGTCGATGCATATCCTGATCCCTCCTTGTTTCTTGTCCTGTACTACCATTGGACTTATCCATTCTGACTCCTCAACTAGTTCTATGATGTCGACTTCGAGCATCCTGTCGATCTCAGCTTTGACTTTTTGTTTGTATATTGTGTTCAATATGTAGGGTCATTGTCTAATAGGTCTCGCGTTAGGTCTGAGTGGTATCTTCATTTCCCCTAGCTCTCTGGCTATACCCTTCATCTCTGTAAATGTTGTGGGAAAGAGGTCATTGTATTCGCGCAACAACTCTTTGATGCTTTCTATTGTTTGCTCATCCCAGTAATCTCCAATGTTGGCCATTTTGGGCTGCTCAGTTGTCCCGATGTTAACTTTCTTTACCTTGATCGACGCGGAAATGACTTCTGATTCTATGGGTGGTCCTCCACATTTCTTTCGCCTTCTGCTTCTTCGATTTGAATATCTCGCGGATCATCTTCATCTTCATCTGGTGCTTCCTCCTGTACATGGTAACATGACAACAGGTCCTTAACTATCTTTTTGTTCCGTTGTTCTTCTTCTGTGATAAGTTCTATTTCTGGTTCTTTCATTAATATTACTCCTCTGATTCGTTGAAGGGATGCGTCTATGTTGGGGTTCTCATGTTCAAATGAGAAAGTGATAGAAAAATTTTGTTGCAATGTCATCCATGTCGTAGTTCCTTTGCGTAATTCCTGGTCTGTATACCAATTCGCTGGTATGCCCTCAGTATGTATGAAGTGATGAGGCCATTCCTCTGGTGGTGTCATTTTCCACAGCGTTTTGCACTTATCCAAGTGTTCCGCTAGTGTCCCTTGTCCTTCATATTTCCGTTGTTTGTTGTTTTTCTATTCTACGACGAACCTTATGCGCAACCGCTTACATTGATACCAGTCTATGATTGTCTCTTTGTGTGTGCCCCACCATCTTGCGGGTGTGGCCTTGAATGCTAAGTCAAGTGCTAACAGTCTCTGGTTCTCTAACATTGCGTCTTTGTATTGTGTCAAGAATGTTTCCAAATCATTTAGTCCTTGGAAACTGCGTGGTTCTTTGATTTTTGTGCCTAACCATCTTACTACGCGGTCAATTCTTGCACATCTTCTTGCGGATACTTCGTGTAGCCTTTGTTGCAAGTTCTCTAAAACAATGTCTAAGTCTGTTGCACATGAAGTAATGCTCTGCCAACTGAGTACCCCATCTGCAGTTGGGTTTACATAATCCTCATGGGGCGCAGTTGTTCTATACAACTGGTCGATTTCCTCTAAGTCTAGGCAAGTAGGTTCTACAAACCTCTCCCCTTCTGATGGATCTAATGGTGCGATGAACCTATATTCTCGAGACTCAAATGTCATTTTCCTGGTTTTCAAATTGATTATGGCCTGGTTGTCAAACGCCCAATCCAGACCAAACAACGTTGGGTAAGGTGTTGTATCGTCCACTATTTCAATGACTTCAAAGTCTGCTTTAGTGCGCACTCCATCTAGGTCGACTGTCACTCCTTTTAGTCTAATGATTGGTAGGACTCTATGTTGGTTTGCTAGTTTTAATTGAATAGGTGAGTATCCTAAAGTTGGCTCTCCCATGCATTTCCATGTCTTCTTTGGTAATACATTCACTTCAGATCCTCGATCCAGTATAATGTCTCCCATATTGAAATCCCCAATGTTAGCATTAAGTCTAAATTCCCCACTTGTTCTTCTTCTTGTGTGTAGGTGATTAACTGTTTTTTGTTCTAGCTTTTCTTTTGTCTCGCTGCTACATTTTTCTAGGATGTTTTGCAATATTTTCACAGATGATGGATCACTTAATACCTTTACACATGATTGCAAAAAGCCTTTGATTGTACTTACTTGTCCCATGGGTTGCATCTTGTTGGTGTGATCCAATGATGGAGGCATATCATATTCTGGTGCTTCCTTGTCTTGATGTGCAGTTAAAGTCGATGCTATGTCCTCCTCCTGAAATTCTTGTCTAGCCTCTTTAAAGATCTCCTTTTCTTTCTACGCGTTGAACTGCTCCCTTGCTTCAGTGTTCTTCTTTACCCATTGGTTCTACGTTGGTTCCTGTTGAACTGCATCAGTGCCTGTTTTAGCTCCTCCACGAGTGACTATGTTGATGTTTTGTCCTTCATCCTTTGCTTCAGCTAAAATCCACTGAACATTCTAATTGTTTTGATTCCTCTTTTCCTTAATCTTTACGAGTAATGTCGGGCATTCCTCCGTGTCACGGTCTGATGCACGACAATACATACAAGTTGCTGGTGGAAGTGGACATTCTCATGCATAATGTCTCGGTTGTTGACAATTGTGACATGTGACTGGTCCTCTACCTCATCCGAAACCTCCTCTGGTTCATCCTCCTCCTCTGTAGCCTGCTCGATCGCCTCTCGTCGCGTTATACTGTGGCGCCTAATTATACTGTGCGATATTGTACTGGGGTTGTGCCAGGTTGTACTGGGGTTGTGTCGGGTTGTACTGCGGTTGTGTGTTATTGTACGGTTGTTGCACAGTTTTATATTGCAGCTGCGCAGTGTTGTATGGAGATGGAATTTGATTAAACTGTGGTGCTACTTGCCCAGTCATCATTTCTGCCTGCACTCTATATGCATCTAATGTTCTTTCTCGCATCAACTCCATAGTTCTGCAATCTTTATCATTGTGGCCCACTGACTTGCAAAAGGTGCAATATGAGCTCTTTGGAACTGTCTAATATTTATGCATCATCGTGCAGTGATAAGGGTCGTGACCCGATTTCTTACATATTTCGCACCATAGTCCTCCCGGTGGTAACGGATTTGGCATACCTGCTTCCATATACTACGCGAACATTGGGCATTCGTTCTTGTGGTGTCCTTCTGTCCTGCATGTGGTACACCAAACGGCTTCTCGTTTGTCCTTGTTCTTATTCTTGTTCAACTGAAATGTTAGATTCGTCAAATCCTCCTTCAATTCTTCGATAGCTGGGTCCGTCTGTTGATAATGGTTCTCTTCCGGTTGTAATGTTGTCTGCAGAGCCTCTGCCTGCGTCTGAATTTTCTGTTGTCGTAAAGGATATTTTAGGTGTGGGAGTAGTGAGTTGATAAACAGGTGCCCATGCTGCATATCGGTCATAAGGTATTTTAACTTTCCCTTCAATCGCTTGAATCTCTGATCAATCTCCCATACAAACTCTCCTAGTTTCTGTCTTATTTCGATCATCTCGTTCATGTACTGATCCTCTGAGCTCGGCTTCTGGAACTCGTTTATTAGTAACTTCTTAATGTTTGCCAGTGTCCTTGTCGTCCCCGGGGCACTGTTTGTGTCTAGACTCATGTACCAGTCTAGTGCGTGGTCTCTTAGCGTAATAGCTAGCTGCGCGAGTTTGGTATCTTCATCAGTGATATGTTTTTCTTCCCAGATCTTTACACAAATGAACAAATGCTTCTCAGGGTCTTTTGTTGCTTCTCCTCAAAATTCTGGTAATCTAATGGTGGGATCCTGTCATGCCATTCTGAATACTGAACTACTACCTTCTCCGTGCGGTGTAGATACTTGACTAGTGCTACCTGAACTGGCTCCTCCAGTTGTTGCTCCTTGTGTAGATGTACTTCCTACTATCAGACTTCCTCCGAACTTCGGTTGTCTAAATGGTGGTGTTCTCTTTGGTGTATTAGTCGCACATGGGTTTATGGGTTCCACACTGACATTAATATGGATAAGATGGTTGGCTTCTCCTCCTGTTCTTGGACCTCTCGTTTTCCTCTCATATGTTGCGCGCAGGATTTCCTCAATCTACTCCACAGCCTGGAGATCCTCTACCTCTTCCTCATCACTTGCCAAGCCTTCCCTTGCGACTACGGCTCTCTTCTTGGTATTCACCTTATATTGGTAGGGTACTCCATTACGCATCTTTCCTATTGACGCCAAGATACACTTGATCTGGTCATCATCCCTCGTGATCGGGTCCAAGGATTCCTCCTCCTTGCTTTTATCCTTACCTCCTTCCATTTATCCTCTCTCTGTCAGTGCTTCCCCCCTTCCCCCATGCACACAAGGAAGTTTAGTTGTTTGATTCCATTGTCATTACACCTTTGTTATATAGCAGTATCTTAGTATAAGTATACAATGATCGAATGTACCTTCCTTAAGGTCTGCCTAGAAATTCTTGCTCCACTGCGTTGTATGACTTCGCTGTGTCAACTGCAAACTCTGATATGAAGCCTGCCACAATACTATCAAGCCAAAAGTCTACTACGCGGGTGAATTTGCTGTTCACTTGCTGTAACTGCTCAATCTGTACTGGGGTCCAATCTAGCTGTCGAATCCGATTCATCACGTGGTTATCCTTCAACCTTAGTATCCACTCCTATAGTAGATGCAGAAAATCACAGAAAAAGACTTCATGTAAATCAATAAACACGTATTTATCCAGATATTTGCGAGGCGTGATTTTAGGGTTTCTATTGTCCTTCTGTGCAAACTCTAGCTCTTGGGTTCTCAACCAGCCTTCAATTTCTGCTTTCGTAGGGTTCCAAGGTCTCAACATTCCCTTCTCATAGCTCATTGCTCTCTTCTTTTCTTCATTCTTTTCTCGCTCAATCTATCTCCTCTACTCAGTCCTCTCTCATTCCTATCAACGGCAACAAAGCCATTTGTTGGTTTACTCTTCCTCCTTTACTGTCTGAGGTATTGACCCAGGGTTCGTGTCATCGGGTTTCCAACAAAGCCTCTAAAACTATCGCCCCACCTGGTAAACCAGAAGTCACACAACACACAGAGTGCGTTGCGCAGTCTCACCCGAGATAGCTTTAATGGGTGGTTGTAAGACTCGGGTGTTTACAACCCATGATTGACTATGAGATATGAGATTTGTATTAAGAGCCATCTACTATAAATTGTAATTGCAACCTACTATATATGAGATTTGTATTCAGAGCCATCTACTATAAATTGTAATTGCAACCTACTATACTCGAGAGTATGCATTACCTTCAACAGTTATTCCCTTAAAAGCACAACCATATTTCATAGCAATATAATAACTCATTCATTCATTAAGCACAACAAGTAACTGTTGAAAGAAGACAAAGATTTGCATGCATTCATCACATTACACAGATATTATCGTGGTTCACCCCCTCCTGGGCTACGTCCACAAAGATTTGGCTCTTGGCTCTTTTATTATGATAGTTCTGCATCTACAATGACTCGCACTTGTATTCTCCTCAGATGGGTAAGATCTTTATGAGGCGAACTAGATTGCACCAGGCTCCTCAGCCTGCGATCTAATCCCCAGATCTTCCTTCTCTCCTCTCCTCTAGCTCAACAACTTACAAAATAGCTCATAACAACCTTACACATCGCATCAACTCGTACATATCTATGATGGAACAATAATGCATACAAAAAGGAACCGAACCCCTTATGATAACTATGTATCTATATTTATACATTTCGAGCTCTTCGACCGTTTACAATACATTACCAAAACCCTAACCCTACCAACGTTAGGTCTTCCTCCCATGCGCGCGTGTTGTTCTTCCTTCCAGCTAACGCTTTCCTTGTGCACGTCTTCGTGCATGCGCACGTGCTATGTTTCCCTCCAACTGTTACTTCAGTTTCTGCATGCTTTCTTTCCCCACAATCATCCTTCTTTCCACTTCGGCCTACTGCCAACAGATGCCCTTGCATTGGAGCCTTTCATAGTAAGCAAATCTACATTGTCATGGAGTCAAGCTTTCACTTTGTGGATGCCTAGAACTTGTTAGCT
>ML864929.1:0-12049 GCA_009831015.1 Picea engelmannii
GTGAAACTGTGCCCAAGGTCAATGAACTCACAGTTCCTTTGCTTAAACTTGAGCCACTACAGGGCTCGAGCATTTACATATACAAACCATATAGTTTCTTACTTGCTTAAATACATAATCAAGCAAAGATAAAGGGATACAGTCTAATCATCAAGCAAACATGCACATCCCTACAAAATTCATAGGATATTCAACTTTAATCTACATTTATAGTTCAATTACATAGGATATGAGAATACTTATCTATTACAAGTTGTAGCCAACTAACTAATTGTGGGTGTTCTCCTTTCCACCCAACCATAGGCTCAGAGGCATTCATTCTTAATGCTCTGGCCACCCCTGTGACAAGCCATGATATCACTAGGGAATTTATGCCAATTCTCAAAGATCATTTCTCTTTCACAGTTTCTGCGAGGTTTATCAGATTCTTCCTTAGCATCAAGCTCACGACCTTCTGCTCAGGTCCCGTTCTCTACAAACTCTTAGAGATTTCCTTCTCTTTCACGGCCTCAACGAAGTTTATCAGATGCTCCCTCAGCATCAATATTGTGGCCTTCAGCTAGTTCTTAGCTAGAGAGCTTCCTATGTTCTCCTTTCTTCTCTCCATTCTCCCCATGGCTTGCATGCACATCCCTCCTTGGGAAGGTTCTACCTCCTATCATGTTCCTTCTGTCTGAAGGAAACTCGGGTCAGTCTGGGTCTGCAGGACCCTATGGTACTTCAGGCTGACATTATTTAGCTAGACCATGCTTCCATTCATGGGGGTAGTTGATTATTCAACCACCAGTCCTTTCTTCATTAGTCGATTCCTCCTTGGGAACCGGAGAAGGTTTATTATCCTCATCAAAGGAAAATTTGGGTTCATTCGACATAATGAACCCTCTCTTATAGTTTTTACATTCTTTCCTCTACTGATATCATGGCCAATACTTCAAGGCTTCACCCCCACATTCAATCGTCGACAATTCAAACAATAATACAATTACATTGTTCCCATGCCATAGCATGGTGATTATGATTAATGATTAATTACAAGTTGGGGAAAACATGGGTGTTACAATTAGGGTGAAGACTTTGATTAGGTTCTGCATAGGCTAACTAAATATCTCATTAAGCAATATTAGTTGTAGACAAAGGCATGACTAACTCTACATATTCATTAAATTGAAGGAATCTCTAGCATTTGTGGAGTCGATGTCAAAGTTACCTCGAGATAGTGAGGATCAGTTTGAAATTGAATCATTACTTGATGAACATTTATTCCTCATTACCTATTTTGATCTGTGGTGTGGAGACATCCTAGTATATCTCTAGACTCATTGGTTCCCTTCTCAATTGTCTCATGATGAATGTTGGCATGTTTGGCATCATGCAAAAATATACCTCGTTAACGGTGACACTTTGTATCATCAAGGGGCCAAACTTGTTTTACATTGATGTATGAATCATTAGTGGGTGGAGAAGGCTCTCAATGACTATCATAGTGGAGCATGTTGTAGTCACCTTTCTAGGTTGTCCACAACTCATAGGATATTATGCACACGGTATTTCTAGTATTCTATTTTCAAATATTATGTTGAATCGGTCAAGAAATTTCATCCTTGTTAGGTGTTCATGAAAAATGTGCATCTACATATAACTCCTTTGTTTCTTTTTGTCACCATTGGCTCCTTTGTGAAATGGAGGGTCAATTTTATGACTTGTGATCTATTTTTGGTGAAAGGTCATAAGTATATTATTGTATATGTGGACTACTTCACTAAGTGGGCTGAAGTTATTCCTACATTCACAAATTATAATGAAATGATGATAATGGAGGCCATGTTACCTATTGAATGTGAAATTCCCTTATTGAACTTATCTTTTAAGATCTTTCCTTACACAACTTCTAAGGAAGAGAACCTTGTTTACCCAGAATGGATTGATGAACACCATAAATATGTGGCCACCATGAATGAGGCTCATAAAAAGTGTGTTAAGGCTCAATATCATAAGTCTTTCTATCCTCTAGTTTTATCTGAATGAGACCTATTATTGTTTTATGAATAGGATGGAGATACCTTGGGGGAAGGAAAGTTTAATCCTATGTAGCATAATCCTTATATTGTGAGGCATGTTCTTAGTAAATGATCCAAAAATCCTTAGACACCACTTATTCCTTTAAATATATACATGCAACATATAATTTGATCCAGAATAATTTACCAATCATATTGAGGTGATTTGCAGAAAAATGAGGATGTGCTCTTTCTCCAAAAACTCATAAACTCATGATTAATTTGTTGAATAATGAGATGACACAACAAAAAATAAGAGAAATCAAATTACATATAGATATGACATATATCACTTCATCTTCAAAGTCCCTTTAGATAGTATGGATGTTATCCATCATCTCAAAAATCCAAATTACATTACAATATGGGCTCACAAAAAGCTAATTTAATTGACTCTCTTTAATTCAATTACTTAAAACAAGAAAATACGTTCACTATTGAAATCCTTGCGAAATTCTGAGAAATTTGACTATAAAGTCGACTCATTTTCGAGCTGGCTCAATTTCACCTTCTTTGGCACACAAAACAATGTGCTAAATGATCATTGATGGATATTTGAACTAAGACTTTTACAAATGACTTCAAATCACAAAATAGACCTCAAATTCATGATCCTTTCGAAAATCATGAAAAATGAGTATAAATTTGCCTATGTTTGGACAATATGTTATAGCAAGATTTGCCTCACCATTGCTATCTTGCACATAGGGCCTTTCTCCATTTCCCTATGCAGACTTATCAACCCCTTTTTGATAAATCCAGAGCCAAAAATATATATTTTTCCACATATACGCTCCCTAACTGCTTTGCAAGATGCGTATATGCTTGATGCTCCACTATAGCTAGCGTATATCGGGAATTGTGCCAGAAATACAAAATGAGGTCGGGTTTCCATGTCATGACAAAAGATCTCTGATCTTTGGCCTTCCATATACTGGAAACTATAAGAGCACAATTTCGAGCTATGGAAAAAGAGAGAGAAAGCATCCCTTTGTCCCTCAAGTCTGAACATAGTGTTCAGCCCCCAAGATCTTCCCTTGTTGTCAAGAGGATCTCATTCTCTCTTTGCTACGAGCTTGCCTTTGGTGGAGGATTGAAGTGGTGGAGACCCAGTTGGAAGGAACTTGGTTTATTGGTTTCGAACCGTGCCGACACGAAAGTCTGTAATGTTGATACTTCTGTTGATCAATAATTAATAGAAATACTCCTTTCTCGTCCAATCAATATCTTGCGAATATATGATTATTATCCATGGGCATGTTTATAATGTTTATTAATGGATTGTGCTATCTGATGTGCTAGCTCATTTTATATATTGTCACTATATACTTGCATCACTTGTTTGTTTAGAACTTCTTGCAGGTGTAAATCTTTGGGTCAAAGTGCTCAACGGTGGAATGACATCAAACGATTGGTTCGAGGTAGGATTCTTCCTCGTATTGCAAATTAGTTTATATAGCACATGTTGGAATTGAGCTGATTTATGCAATCATACCTGTCTGTTGTGGTTTACCCTTGGCCATAGAGAGTTTTTCCCTTGTAACAAAATTGGTGACCATACTGGGGAAGGGTAAACCAGTACCTATTAACACAAATATTTTCCCTTGTAACACAATACACCTCATGGAATTTTTTACGAACCAACCATACTTGGCCTCTTCCTAGCACGTACTTCGAGACACTCGGGAACTTTGTAGACCTGGGAATGCATGAAGTGTTGGGATCTGTGCCCATATATAGGTCGCGGGCCCTCCAACCTCCATCTGCAATATTTGGAAAATTAAATCAATTTCTGGTGGAATCTCGTTAAATGTGGTGCTCATGGCGCATTGGTTAACACCGTGGCCAATTTTAGTGGAGGTTAGGGGTTATATTCCCCGCGATCCTCTCTTGGCATATTTGTTGGTTGGTTATATGTTTATAGTATAACCATATACTATATATATATATGTGTGTGTGTGTGTGTGTGTGTGTGTGTGTGTGGTGTATTGTATTAAACTCGTCGCACATTCGTTAGCCCCGAGTGCCATGGCTTATGGTTACATGGAATATTACATATACCAAGGGTTGGGAGCTTATCCCTCAGCCCCTTTTCCCTATCGAATGAAACTTTATGCTAATTCAAAAAAATATTACAACATATATGGGTATGAGCCATATATGTGGCGCGTTGGTAGTGGAGCTTTGTTAAGGCTTTGGGAGGTTATGGAGGTCGCATGTTCAACCCCATCGACTCCATAATTTTACTAAAATATACCAATATAGGCCAATGGGAGGTTTCCATGTGGCAACCTCTCACTGGTTGAACCTTGACACTTGTCAATATGTGATTGGTCCAACTGGATTGCACCTTGCCTAGTCAATTGCCAACTCATATTCCCATTCAACGTATGGTCAGCCCACGTGGAACCTTGGGGTGTGACCACATCATCTGTACGGTCATTCCATGTGTCACCCTTGCAATGGTGACACCTATCACCCTTTTACCCCTTTGACTTTGACTTTGACCTATTTGACTAAGCTTTGATCGATCATAACTTTTGCATACAAACTCCGTTTAACTTATCGTTTGCACTATTAGAAAGCTGACGACAAGCTCTAAGCAATGATTCCATTTTCGAGAGAATTTGGGATGGTATAATTTTTAGATTTTACGGATCCCCTGGGACCTCTGTGAGCATTTCAAATCCTCCTAGACCTCTGTGAGCGTTCCTTAGATCCTCCTGGATCACACCTTCCCACTGAATAACTTTTGGACCCCAAAACATATAGATACTAAAAAACTTAGTGATGATAATTCACTCTTCCATATTGCTGAACTTTTTGGAATTTAGTCTTCATCTTGGGTCTTCGATCTTAGGCATTAGACTAGTGTATTTTTTTATTTCTTTCGAGAGTATGGCTTTGGCTCTGGCCTCTGACACTGTCGCTAATGGATTTGTTTCTAGCTCATAGATTCCTTGGCAAAAAAAAGTCATGTTCATTGAATCTTTGCAATACTCGTATCATGTATTTTAACATCCACTCCCATCTCCTAATTCTAAATATATTCCATCTCGGCCAATATGAAACCAAGTGAAATGTTGATCTATGCCTTTCCCTTTTAGACTCATTGTTCTTGTACTGATGATGTATCTGTAGGATTTTGAATGAATTCCTTGTATGTTACTATCATGCCTTGAAAAACAACTTGATCTATACTGTTATCACATGTACCTGTCTTGCTTGCTTCTATTCAAGGTATACATCCACATGAACATGACATAGTAATTTAAACATGCTTATAGCATGCACCTTTATGCCTCTTATTTCTAAAGAGGATTATTTCTCCTTTAACAGCTCTAGAAAGTTTTGCATTACTTCGATGCTCTTTCCACTCTCGATCTACATGATCCAACTGCATGCATCCTTATGTTCCTTCACTTTAAATTCTTCATAATCAAGAATGTTGTCTTAGACAATTTGATCCATATGTATCCCCTTTAATTGATGCTGAGACAACACAATTGTCTATACTGTTGTCTAAAGGCTTAGAAATATTTACAATGAGATTCCTCTCACTCTAAAACAATATGTAAGGTGGCTATATAGAAATATCTTTTAACGAGATTCCTCTCACCCTCAACATTATATAAGATGGAAATATAGAATCTATCTTACAAAATCCCTCTCACTCATATCAACATATAAGGTGGCAATATAGAAATTTTACAGAGTCCCTCTCACTCTTATAATTTAGAATGAGTGGCTTACAAGGCTTCTAATAGACTTTAGGAGATATACACATGTGCATATTACATTTACAAATATACATATTTACAATTAAATTTTTAGATGGTGTACTCATGGACTAATTCTCCCCATTTTGCTGGGAGGAGTCCCGCAGATTCTGACCTTTGACAATGCCTTTGACACTGATGTTGAATCTGACATTGAATCTGATGCATAATATAAGAAATCATTAGAACAAACTATAGGTCTTCCCAATAACATATATAACCTCTCTTTGTGAATACCAAGAACTATTGTTGTGTCTAGAGTAGCTTCCCTTGAATACACAAGTACGTGGCCATTCTATAATGTGACTGCATAGACTTCATCCTCAAATGTTGCAAATGAGAGTAGGTTTACCTTTAATTATGGTACATACAACATATGTTATAGTCCTATAAATCCTCCTGACTCGAGCTAGAATATTACATATCCATACCCTCTTATTTCTTGTCTGGTGTTGGTTCTAGATCCTACATAGAAATCTGTGTTGAACTCTGAGAAAGTCAGAAATACTGATCTCATCCTGGCATGTGGTGAGATGAGCCATTTTCCATGAACCATTCCTCGATGTCTTCATATATCACTTTTCCAAGACCAGTCGTTAGGAAGTATTATTTCCCAAACCTTTCAATAGGACCATTTACTTCATATGGAGTTGTTGCTTGTCTTCTTGCAAGTGTATTTACATCTTTTTTGTTCTACTTCAGAAATAAGTGCAGGTAAATTATCCATCACTTCTCGATCTGATGTCCACTCTTACCACAATAAGAGAAGAGTTTATTGTTCCCATCTTGGAACCATGATCCCTTCTTATTGCTCCCCTTTTCCTTTTCTTTGAGAAATGATCTTTACCTTTAGCCTTCTTCTTGGAAGAATTATCTTGCATGGACTGTTTTCTTCGACACTTCTACACATCATCGTTTCTAGTTCCACAGGAAGCACATGGATATCTAGACCATTCACTAGTGGGAAAAGTCTTCTTTCCTTCTCCTCTAGCATGCACATATTTCTCTAGAGATTTCTTACACATATTACCTTTCTTTGGACTAGAATGTAAGACTAATTGTTTATGAAGGACCTCTTCATCTAGATTTTTCTTTGCTTCAACAACCCTCAATCATTTTCCATCTTGACGAGAAGAGGAAAAATATGAGGAGTCATCTTTCTCGATCATTACTTTTGAAAGAGGTAGCTCCTTTTGTATTGGAGACTTCACGCTCTCAGCCTGCCAATGTTCATGGATTGATGTTGATGGTGCCAATGCCTAGTTCCTTATATGTAACTTTCTTTCTAACTCATGAAAAATACCCTTATGGAATTCCATATGAGATGTCAGTTGACTTTGCAGGCTCTACTTCTCTTCCTAAAGAGCTTGCAACTGCATTCTTAACTCATAATTCTCCTTCTGTATATACTAATTAATGCTCTTTTGCAACCCCATCTTCACGAGGAATTTACTCATTCTTCCTTCTTGAAAAGGGTCTTCAAAATCTTCACCAATTGAACTCTTGGATCACATCACATCAACAGCTTGAAAATACACGTCAAAACTAGCTCTGATGCCACTTGATCCGAAAATCCTTAGACACCACTTATTCCTTTAAATATATACATGCAACATATAACTTGAACCAAAATAATTTATTGATCATATTAAGGTGATTTGCAGAAAAATGATGATGTTCTCTTTATCCAAAAATGCATAAACTGATGATCAATTTGTTGAATAATGAGATGACACAGCAGAAAATAAAAAAACTCAAATTACATATACATATGGCATATATTACTTCATCTTCAAAGTCCCTTTAGATAGCATGATTGTTCTCCATCATCTCAAAATACCTCTCATACAAAGAATTATTCATTACATTAAGGGTACCTCTCATATTGGTATCAAGTATTGTTACAGTTCATACTTGTTAGTTATCTTTACCGAATCTAACTGGGTAGGTGACAATGATGATCAGAAGTCCAGTTCTAGCTATGTGTTTTACTTCAACACTAGATGCTTGGTTTCTTCATGTAAGAAAAAAAAGGTAGTCTCTTTGTCGACTATGGAAGATGAGTATAGTGGCGTCATTAATGTAGGAATGGAGGAAGTTTGGATTCGATAGCTCTTGGGTGAGCTTGGGTTTCTTGTTCAGGCCTCAACTGTTCTCTATTGTGACAATCATAGTGCCATTCAAGTTGTTTATAAACCTACTGCACATAGTAAAATGATGCATGTTGAACTTCATGTTCACTACTTGAGATGGTCAGTTCAAGAGAAGGTTGTCACTCTTGTCTATTTCAAAAACAATATCAGGTTGTTCATATCTTTACAAAACCATTATATGAAGCTAATTTTGTAAGTCTACACAATATGATTGGGCTTCGGGTAGCTGTAATTATGGGGGGTGTCATGTTAACATAATTTCACCTTCTAAAACTCTAGATCCATGTGTTGATTGGGGGGGATGTTGGAACCTTAGGTTTTGATGGTTCATCACACCTCTGCTAGAGACAGTCGATCGAGAGGTTGAATAATAGACATTCAGTCGAGTGCTCAACTAATCAATAGAGATAGTAGGTCGAGCAGTCAACTAACAACTGGAGATAGTCAGTTGAGCAGTCGATTAACAATTGGATACAATAGGTTGCGTGGTCAACTAGTAGTCGGGGATAGTCGATCAATGGATTGACTAGCTGAGAAATCGACTATGTGTCAAACAAATGGATGGTTGAGTTGACTAGCCGATAGGACAATGCGGGTTTGTCAGAAACCATTACAATCGTCAATTGTTATTTATGGAGCAGATCTTCCCCATTTCAAGGAAATTGGTTAGATCGTAAGACTATAAATAAAGTACCCCATGGGTTGATTAGATGTGATGAAAATTGATGTATTCAATGATGTATTGTGGTGTTTTTATCACAATGCATTGTGCTCAAGTGCTAAAATGGTGACTATAGACCACATTTAGACATCATTGTTCTTCTTAGAGTATTATTCCTTTTGTTCTATTTCTATAGATTTTAATTTGTTCTTCTCAGGGTTACCCCCAATCCCAACATCAATTTCATTAAAAAAACAATGCAACTCAAAAATAATAAAAAACCACATGTGATCTTACCTCATTTATTTAGTTATCTATGATCATTCTAGTAAACCATCTAGATCATTTATGGTACTAATAGTCTCCATTAAATTATGATTCTTGGAATGAGGTAGGAAGTATCATACTTTTAATGTTTTCTTCTTGAGCATTATTTGTAGTTGAAGGTTTGTACCAATTACTTATAAGTTTGTAAATTGGTATAAAGATGCACTTGGTTTGTAATCCTAAAATACATAACCACCTTTCTTTGGTTTGTTATCATCCTCTATCAAATATTGAATTTTAACAACCATTGACCCAATCAAAAATTGATTTCTTTTATCATCAATTAATGATATATTGTGGGTTTTCTTTCCCTCTAAGTAATGTGTAAACCAAATTCAATGCCCTATTCAATATTTTTTGAGGAAATCAATATGTATATGTTCCTTGCAAAAATGAAGTGTCAACACGTCAATCCACAACTTTCTTTTCAAAGGTCTTATTGAAAACCCAATTACACTAAATTGGCAAAGCATACTACATTAATGCTAAAATATAAAAATTAATATAATATTCCTCATGTGCACTAAACTTTGTTGCATAAGATCTAAGACATTATCAAAATATGATGAAATAGTTGATTGGTCCTCCTCCAACTAAGTTAATTCAATAGTTATCCATTGATCAATGGCAAGTGATACACAATTCCATGTATCAGCCTTGTCCATGGATTCATAGTCATCCCAATCACCACTGCTACATGTACCATAGAAGAATGCATGATTTCTCATCCACATATTGAATACATCGTTGTTTGTTGCTCGAAGTAAATCAAATC
This sequence comes from Picea engelmannii, assembly GCA_009831015.1. Taxonomy (NCBI): domain Eukaryota; kingdom Viridiplantae; phylum Streptophyta; class Pinopsida; order Pinales; family Pinaceae; genus Picea; species Picea engelmannii. The sequence continues at coordinate 9,753 of ML864929.1, forward strand.
CAAAAATTCCATCTATTGTGTTGCAATGATATGCATGTGACCATTCTACATCAATTATCACCCCAAAAAAATTGCAAATGTCCTTTCTTTGTCAATTTCTCTCTCTTTGTTCCCTCTACCATTACTGAAGAATACCATTCAACTATGGATTTTTCATCTTGAATAGGGGAATTTCTCATAAACTTCAATTCCTTCATACATAACATGGTTTTAACACACACCCCATCTCTATCATACTCCCATTTTCCATGCACAATTTCAAAATAGTTCCAAATATGTGATGCCTTATATTTATTGTGCAATAAACACAACCATTGAAAAACATAGACATTTTGGAGCTAGCCCACACAACCATTTGACTAAATCTAATGTTGATACATCTATGCATTTTTATCCTTCAAGTGATTGTAGAACAATTGAAAGCAATGTTGCACATAAGCAAAGTCATGGCACATATCATCACTTATATATAAATGATACTTATTCAATACTATCTGTTTGACTTCATTGCTACCTAGCCCATGTCTGTATGTGATATGGAACATTTGGTTGACATGCTTTGAATGATAATATTTGTTTTGAATCTTGTTTTGTGGCCGATGGGTGTAATTCTTAGTAAAATCCACCATTGATAGTGTATTACTAGGGAGAAATATATCTCTTCATATTCTAAAATGTTCTTCTTGCCATTGAACCACATGAACATCTTAAACATATTGTTGGATCTTTTCCAAGAATTCCTTGATGAAGTTATAGACTCATACTTAGTGGAACAAAAATTAAAACATAAATTAAGTATTACATTAAATCCTTAGTAATAATTATAATTGCAATTTGAAAGAAAAACTTCAATTTAAAAACACATCACTAACTTAGGATGTCACCAATTGTATCTTTTTACTTTATTTTCTATTATCTAGTTTTGGAGTTATGCATATCAACCACCATCTTATCAAATTTATATTCTTTGTTCACATGTAAACAAGAAAAAAATTGAGATAAAATAAGTACCTCAAAACAAAAAAAATCTTATCAAAATCATTTAAAAAAACAATCATATGTTAAAGAAATTACATAATACATTATGATTAAGTTGAAATTCTTTGAATTAATTTTTTTTATAATTGAATTGAAATTGTTTGAATTAAAGATACTTAAATATCACATTCTTATTATTCTAACGGTCATTATTTAACTATGCACATAGTTAAAATACTAATAAAAGTATAACTTAAAGTATTTATAGTAAATATCTTACACACTTTTCAAAAAAAATGATACTATATTTGTCCTACACATCTCAATCAAAATGGTATTCTTAACTTACACAATTTTCCAGCAAAATGGTTTTATTAAACCTAATTTATTATTAAACCCAATTTTGAAGCCAAATAGTTTTCTTAGACCCAACCTTGCTTTCCATTTTGATTTCTGATGCATCTAACCAAAGAATTTGGATGAGGGAATTCTATGTGTTTTTTTAAATTTTGATTTTGTTTTTCCTCCTAATTTGTATGTGGTGAGGTTGGTGACATGTATGTTGGACTTGTGTCAATGTTTTAACATTTTTGTTAGGTGTAAATGATTTCATTTCTTCTCCCGTTGATGTTGTGTTTATATTTGGTAACCATAAGTTTAAGTTTTCAATACAACATAAATTATTCTTTGCATTTTTGGACTTAAGGTGATTAGTTACTCTTGTACCTTTGTTGTTTCAAGTTTTGGCAAGAAGATGTTAAAAAAATCAAAGAAAATCTCGAGTGTCAATGTTTCTAATGTTTTAGAAAACATGTATGCATTTACATGCCAATAGAAATTTTACAATAGATATGGTTTCATTACTAGATTTAATTGTAGATTCTGATGAATCCGTTCCTCTCATAAAGTTGTGTGGGATTACCATTGTCTATGATTGTAGCTCTTGCTGCAGAAGCAAGTTCCAAGTTTAAGAAAGTTCCAAGTCCATAGGGATGATTTCATGGCTTGATTCAAAGAGATTGATGTCACTAAATTCCATAAAATAAATTTCAAAGGACGCAAGGTGTTAGCACATAATCAAGTATGGGGTATTTTCCTGGAAGAAATGTCCCCTGTGGCAAGAAGAAGGTCAAAAAATGGGCTAAAAAATCCATTTATCCCAAGGTTTTAGAAGCAGGCGCAATATTTTAATGAGCACACAGATCTGGACGGCTGAGATCTGCGCACCCAGGTCTGTGGCTGAGGTTCCATTTCAGAGCCCCCTTATCGTTCTACCTTTAACATGGGGGGGGGTACGGAATGGGGCGCACATCTCTCAA
>ML864929.1:12133-22256 GCA_009831015.1 Picea engelmannii
GGGGGGGGGGGGGTCCGAAATGGGGCGCACATCTCTCAATGATCAGGATTGGGGCGCCTATATCTATGGTGCACAATCGATTCCGGACCTCCTTGACCCTTCGACTTTTAATAAGGGAGGGGGGGTCTGATATGGGTGGCTTTCCAGTGTGCCCCCCCCTGCTATCGTGCCGCATCCTCCTTGCGACGACCCCCACCACTTCCAAACCACTTACCGCCTCCCTCTCCTCCTGTCATCTGTCTTCCACTCACCCTCGTGGCATATCCCATTCCCTTTCACCTCCTTTTATCTTCTGACACCTATTCCTCTACCTTCCACATTGTCCCTGTCATAGCGAATAATCACATCCCACCATATTTCCTCCCTTTGCCTATCACCTTTCTGCTCCCTGTCACCTCCACAGTCGTTGTTTCCCCTCACCTCGTGCCACTTCATCACTGGTCTATGTTGGTGCAGTACACATGCCACATCCGTCCACCCGGCCTCTCCTCTTCTTACTTCTGCACCGGGCATGCCAAATTGTCCCTGCCTGGTCACAGTTCATTCACTGCTTCTCAATTGATGCCTTAGTCCTCGTGTTTGCCTCCAGGTCTTGCCATGAAGCCGTTTAGCAGATCCAGGTGGCAGCATGAAGAGGTCTCCACGTCCCAAAGGTACAAAGTTGACTGGGGTTGTTCCCGATCCCAAGGAAGCAGTTATTAAGGTTGTTGGTGGTGGTTAGACATCGTCTCCACCATAAATCGAAAATCCGGCAGAGGATTAAAGGCTTGTTAATTCGTTTGCAGATATGTCAGGAGTCTGATTGCGTCTGACATAAGTGCACCATGGTCCAGAGACTGGATGTGCATTCTTGCAGTAGACATGCAGACGTACCTTTTTTATATATGCAGTGACTCGATCTTGTTGTTGATTGTTTTCTTTGAGTATATGTAGGCAGTTTTGCCATTTTTGTAAGGGGGATGGTTGAGCTAGGCTCACGATTGTAAAGTTTTGATGAAGCATTGGTTTCTCTAGTTATGTATTGGCTCTTGAGACTTCTTGTCTAATGAATGTCAGCCTCTTTTCATCTCTCTGTTAACACTGTGTTAGAATAGCTCGGAATTGGAGGATCCAGTCGAGTTGCATTGTTATAGGATGATGTATGTTTGATAACTGTGATAGTCGCATTGTTTCTAATCATCTCTTGTATTTTCTCAATGTTGAATGACTTGGAATTGAAGGATCCAGTCAAGTCACCTTTCAGTTCCCTAAAACTCTGAACCAAGAGGATCTTGTCTTCTGAGTTTTTCTTTCTCAAGCTGTTGGAAGGTCTGATTCCCAAAGCAGTCTTATTCACTTCTCCTACCAAGTCTTCCCTCTGCTCATTTTATACTCAACCAACTGACGGAAGTTAGATCAAGACCTCACTTGTTCTTGCATGCCAGGCCTAGTTTTCTAAGTTAAAGCAATATCTTCTTGGGTCTCTATCCATTCGACCACCCCCATTAAATTATCCGTGACATAAAATTGATGGGCGTTGGACTCTTCTCCTGCTACAATACGGGAGTGACTTCTGACGCTAACATTTCTGGTGCCATTGTCGAGGACAAAGTTGAATATTTTCCCTAGGATTGAACGACAATGATTAACTGATTCTGAAGGTACATCAGATATCAAAACTATTGAGATTGCTACTGTGCACCTGGCGACTCCACTGGGGCAACTCTACTGATGAGAACCCACAGGCGACTCCATTGTTTCATCCATGGATTCTAGAGGCAGACATACAAGGTCTACTCCTCAGCTGCCTTTAGCGCCACCTGAAGCTAACCTAGAGAATATTATCAAAAAGGGAAAGGCCTATGGAGGAGGTACTTCTACTGCTAAACCAGGTTTTTCTGATGATTTTCATAATTCTATAGAAGCTCCAACGCCTGCATCTCATTATGTTTTGTTACCTTCTGTTGGAGTTTCCCGTAGTTTAAATTTTGGGATTGTTCCTGCTGATTTTTCTCCTCCTGGTCTTGAATTGGAAGGAGAAACTCTTGTCACTCCTTTCTCCCCCGAGGTGGTACCCTGGTTCAGGCCCAACACCTCAGAAGATTTTCCTACCCCGGGTTTTACCACCCCTTCTCCTATTACTACTGATGTCAAAGAAAGGGAAACTTTTGTTCCTTTTAGCCTTCAAGCTTGTTCTCCAAATTCCCTGTTGTTCCCCTTCCTTCTTGTAAGCTCAGTTCTTGTCTTTCCAGTTCGAACCTCCTCTCCTCCTAGCTATCCTACACCTATTGTCCCTATGGCGGGTGCTAATCAACCCTGTAAACAGAATGGATGCCATAGTGGTTGCCAGATATGCCCCCTTAATCCTACCTCAGCCCAGGAATCCTCTCTCTACTGGAGATTAATTGAAATATATGCCTAAATTCATTGGAGAAGAGGACATAACTGCTGAAGAGCACCTTGTTTCCTTGTACAGTTATGCAGACAACCTGAACATTGAAAATGAAGATGTCTAGATGAGAGTCTTCATCTAGAACCTTGATGGTAAGGTGAGGAAATGGTTTAGGGGATTGGCCCCTGGATCTATTGTTGGGATTGAAGCTCTAGATGATGCTTTCCTAAGACAGTGGGGAGATAAAAAATATTTCATGTATTACATGATAGAGTTTGGGTCCTTGAAGAAAAATAAAGGAGAATTTGTCTCTGACTTCTCCAAAAGAATCAATAAGAGATATAATAAGATCCCTGCTGAGATAAAACCCACAGAATCCTCTGTTAAAATCTCTTATGCTAATGCATTTCACCCTGACTTCTGCCTTTTGTTGAGAGAAAGAAGAGCTACCTCCCTAGCTCAAATGCAAGATGCGGCCATAGAAGTGGAATCTAATGTATTGGCAGTTAACAAACTCAGAAATAAGACTGATACAGACAGGAGAAAGGGAAGATCTGAAGCCTCGACTTCTGGCCCCTCTGTGCCTCACCCTCAAGTAGATGAATTGACCAAGATAGTGAAGTATCTATCTACAGAGATGGAGAAAATGAAGGTGGAGGGGAAGCAAACATACAAAAATCCTCAAAATGCCGAAAACAAAGGAAATTTCAGGAGGTCGAATACTAATGCTCCCCAGATGATGCAAAGGGACCAGAGGGGACGAGACAGAGAAGATCAGAGGATTCAGGCTCCTCTTCAAAATAATTTTGTAACTAATGATTAAGAAGGAGAAATAGACGGGATTGATCCTGAAATCCATTGCTTTGGAGATACTTAGCCTTTTCATCATCTCACTCAATCAGCATACGAGGAGTATCTCATGGACAGTCAGTTGAATGAGTTGAGCAAGGGAGACAAGGCTAGCAGCAGCCAAAGCAGGTATAACCTAAGATCCAAGAAGAAGACAAGAGAACTTGATGTTCCTGAACAACTTTCTAGAGCAGAGAAACCTTCTAATGAAGTAGCAGACAACAACAAAGGTAAGAAGGCCCAACCCCTCTCTCCAATGGTCCAAATTCATGTTCCTGAAGTAAGGGAAATCCCAAATCTCACATCCTTTTTTAACTTTGAGCATGAAATTCAAAAAATCAGAATCCCTGTACCCCTCTCCGAACTGGTCAAGCATGAAATGTTCAAAAAATGCCTTTCTGAGATATTACAGTCTGAACCCTCATGCCATACCATAGATTCAATCAATTTGCAAGATGAAAAACCTGCAGTCATCCTAGATCCTATGGTAGAATACATAAATGATTCATCCCCTCCCTTCTACACATCCTTGAACATACATGACAAGGTATTGCGCAACTGTTTGATGGATTCAGGGGCTTCCCACAACCTCATGCCCAAAACTGTCATGGAAGAATTAGGACTAGAAGTCACGAGAGCCTATCATGACCTCTATTCATTTGACTCCAAGAAAGTTCAATGTCTAGGAGTCATCAAAGATCTGGTTGTGACCCTATTTTAGCTGCCCATGAAAAGTGTGGTCATGGACATTGTGGTGGCTGATGTTCCCCCCAAGTTTGGTATGTTGTTATCAAGATCCTAGATAAAAAGACTTGGAGGAACCCTACAAATGGACCTCACCTATGCTACTATTCCAGTGTTTGGGGGGGAACATAAGAGATTGTACAGAGAAGCCTAGATGGCCTACATAATTAATGATGAAACCAATCCTACTAACCATCCTATCTTTGCTCTTGACACTGATTTGGGTTCCAATTTACTGCAGCTCACTGATGCTCCCGAGCTTCCTCTAAAACTCAGAAAACAACCCACTACTTCTCATGAAAATTCCTCCCCCACCACCTCTGTCTGGAAAATGCTCTTTGATGGAGCCTCTTCCAGGGAAGGCGCTGGTGCCATAGTGGTTTTTGTGTCACTTGCTTAGGAAACCATATTTATGTCATACAAGCTAGAGTTTGAAGCAACCAACAATATGTCAGAATATGAAGCTCTTGTTTTAGGTTTAAGGGTTGCAAAGGAAATGGGAATTGAAGAGGTGGTAGTGTTCAGAGATGCAGAATTGATAGTCCAGCAGATCAAAAATTCTTATCAGGTTAAGCATCCTCGGCTCAGGAGTTACATAAATGAGGTATGGGACCTAATTGACAGTTTCTTCTCAGCATTCAACATTTCATTTGTTCCAAGAGAAAAGAACACAATGGTTGATTCTCTGGCTACATCAGCAAACAATTTCAAGATGCCCCTGCCACCCAAACTCAGATATGATATAGAAGTAAAATACAGGCCTTCCATACCTGAAAATGTGAAACATTGGAAGGTGTTTGAGGATGATCTTGAGATCAAAAGATTCCTGGAGACTGTTGAAGAATTTCCAATGCTACATATTGATCAAGACCTTGTTTCTGAAGCAAAGCTTGATGCTGGTGATTTTCTGAGTAAGATTACAGAGAATGACATTGTGCAGCTACCAAGCAATCATATTCCAAAGGGAGTAGTTCCTTTGGAAATACTTTTTGATAGAAATGATGTGGCAATAAAGGGGAAAATCTTAGATGATAGTGCTAATGCAACTAAGTGCAACATTGGCACATAGAAGGAACCAAAATTCGTCAAATTGTCAAGTAACCTGTCAAAGGAGCAGAGGACCGAGTATACTGAGATTTTGAAGAATTTTGCTAATGTGTTCGTCTGGACATATGAAGACCTCAAGACATATGACACTGATGTCATTGAACACAAGATCCCATTGAAAGAGGAGGCCAAGCCATTCAGGCATAAGCTAAGACCGATTAATCCTATGTTGTTGCCTATCATGGAGAGAGAGGTAAAGAAGATGCTAAATGCCTAGATCATTGTTCCTTTGAGATATTCAGAGTGGGTGGCCAACTTGGTCCCAGTGAGGAAGAAGAATGGAGAAATTAGACTCTGTGTTGATTTCAGGAACCTGAACAAGAGATTAAAGAAGGACAATTGCCCCCTGCCAAAGATGGAACATATATTGCAGATGGTAATAGGAGCATCCAGGATTTCCATGATTGATGGCTTCTTTGGCTACAATCAAATCTTTGTTCTGCCTGAGGACAGAGAAAAGACAACGTTTACCACTTCGTGGGGCACATTCATGTATGCCAAAATGCCCTTTGGATTGATGAATGCGGGGGAAACGTTTCAGTGAGCCATGGACATAGCTTTCATTGGGGAAAAGGATAAGTGTGTGGTCATCTATCTGGATGACATCACAGTCTTTTCCAAATCTAATAAAGAACATTCTTGTCATCTGAGGAAGGTTTTTCTGAAATGCAGGAGGTTTGGCCTTTCATTAAATCCCAAAAAGTCTCTATTTTCCATGAAGGAGGGAAAGTTGTTGGGCCACATAGTATCAACAGTAGGATTCAATATTGATCCCAACAAAGTTGAAGCAATCCAAGCTTTGTCAATCCCAAGATCTAGGAGAGAAGTCCAGTCTTTCCTTGGTAAAATTAATTTTCTAAGGAGGTTTGTTTCTAACTTTGTTGAGATGGTAAAGTTTATAACAACCATGTTGAGGAAAGGAAATGAAGTTAGGTGGACTTCTGAGTCTCGAAATTCCTTTGAGTAGATAAAGAAATCCTTGACTGAAGCTCTTGTGCTTATCAGTCCCAACTACTAAAAGGATTTCCTTATTTTCTCCTTTGCTTCATCTGACAAAATGGTTGTTGTTTTACTACAAAAAAATGATGCCGGCTGGAGCAGCCTATTGCCTTTTTTAGCAGAGCATTAAGGAATGCTGAGGTCAGGTACGACATCATGGAGAAGCAGGCATATACCCTGGTGAAAGCTCTCAAAGATTTTAGAGTCTATATCCTGCAGTCAAAAGTCATTACCTATGTCCCCTCAGCTGTCGTGAAAGACATTCTTACTCAGCCTGACATAAACGGGAGAAGGAGTAAATGGATCGCCATGATCCTTGAGTTTGATCTGGAGATAAAGCCCACCAAGTTGATCAAAGGTCAAGGTTTAGCCAAGCTATTGGCTGAAGCAAATTGCAAAGCCTTGGGGGTAAGTTTCATTAATGAATGCTCAGGATATCAGCAGGATCAATTGGTTGATGCAAATCATCAAGCATAACCCCCATTGGCACGATGTCCTTGGTACAAGGATGTCATATATTTTCTGCAAGAGTTGCGGCCTCCCGATGTCCTGCAAAGGAACAAGGCAAGAGATTTAAAGCTCAAAGCAATCAAATACTACCTTGTTGATCGAGTGTTATATTGGAAAGACCCCCTGGGGGTGATTTTAAGATGTCTGAACCCACAAGAGGCCCAAAGGATCATTGTTGATTTTCATGATAGCCTATGTGGAGGGAACCACTTCTGGAAGACCATAGCCTACAAAATTATGAGGGCTGGGTACTACTGGCCCACCTTATTCACTGATGTCTACAGAGAGGTCAGAGCCTGTAGCAAATGCCAAAGGTTCTCAAGAAATCAACAACTTAAATCTCTGCCATTAAAGCATGTGGTTGTTTCAGTACATTTCCAGTAGTGGGGCCTAGAATTTATTGGGGAGATCCATCCTGCCTCCAGTGGATGACACAAATGGATCCTTACTGCCACAGATTTCTTCACCAAGTGGATAGAAGCTATCCCCACCAGGAGTACTTCCCATAAGTTAATCATTGGATTCCTGGAGGACCTCATCACAAGATTTGACTGCCCAAGCAAGATTGTCACTGATAATGCAACATCTTTCAGAGCCAAACCATTGGTCAAATTCTGTGAGCAGTTTGGGATCAAATTGATTCATTCTACCCCATACTATCCTCAAGGCAATGGTTTGGCAGAGTCCTCTAACAAAAGCCTAATAAGGATCATCAAAAGGTTGTTGGAGGACAACAAGAGGGCCTGGGATTCAAAGCTGAAATTTTCTCTCTAGGATGATTGAGTGATGACAAAAAGATCCATAGGCATCTCCCCTTTCCAACTAGTATATGGAACAAAAGTTGTTTTTCCTTCTCAACTGGCTGTGCCCCTGGCAAAATTATTTCAGAATTATCAAGGAGAGCCTGATGACATGATCAGAAGAATTCATCAGCTAGTAGAAGTCCAACAGACCAGAGAGCAGGTGGTGATTAGAACTCAGGACTGTTAACAAAAGATCAAGCAGGCCTTTGACAAAAAGGTCAAGAAGGAAGATTTTCAGTTAGGTAAACTGGTGTTGAAATGGGATGCTCCCAAGTAGGACAAGGGCAAACATGGCAAGTTTGAAGCCCTATGGATCGGGCCCTTCAAAATCGCTGAAGTATTTTCAAATAATACCTATAGGTTACAGGATTTGGAGGGTGAGGAAGTGTTCAATGGCCCTGTGAATGGGCATTTTCTGAAGAAATGTTTCTTTTGATCCATGCATGGCTCCTCTGTATTTGTCAATATTGTTTTTATTTTTATCTTTAAGTTTTAATAATGACTCCATAGCCCAACAACAAGGCACTGAAGCTACAAAAGAGATCTCGGCAGCCCACAGGGGGGGTGCCATCCCCCATGGAGCCTAATGTTAGCACATAATCAAGTATCGGGTATTTTCCTAGAAGAAATGTCCCCTGCGGCAAGAAGAAGGTAAAAAAACGGGCTAAAAAATTCATTTATCCCAAGGTTTTAGAACCCGACGAATTATTTTAATGAGCACACATATCTGGATGTCCGAGATCTGCGTGCCCAGATCTACGGCTGAGGTTCCATTTCGGAGCCCCCTTGTCGTTCTACCTTTAACGGGAAGGTGGGGGGGTCTGAAATAGAGCGCACATCTCTCAACAGTCAAGATTGGGGCGCCTAGATCTACGGTGCACAATCGATTCTGGACCCCCTTGGCCCTTCGACCTTTAATAAGGGTGGGGGGGGGGTCCGATATGGGCGGCTTTCTAGTGCGGGCCCCTCTACTATCGTGCCTCATCCTCCTTACGACGCCCCCCACCACTTCCAAACCACTTACCGCCTCCCTCTCCTCCTGCCATCTGTCTTCCACTCACTCTCGTGGCATATCCCGTTCCCTTTCACCCCCTTTTATCTTCCGACACCTATTCCTCTCCCTTCCACGTCGTCCCCATCATAGCAACATGTCCTCTCCCTTGACCAATCACATCCCACCATCTTTCCTCCCTTCGCCTATCACCTTTTTGCCCCCTGTCATGTGTCTCGCCCCTGTCACCTCCACAGTCGTTGTTTCTCCTCACCTCGTGCCACCTCATCGCTGGTATGTGCTAGTGTAGTATGTATGCCACATCTATCCACCTGGCCTCTCCTCTTCTTACTTCCACACCGGGCATGCCAAATCGTCCCTGCTTGGTCACCTTCATTCACCGCTTCCCATCTGATGCTTTAGTCCTCGCGTCTGCCTCCACGTCTTTCCATGAAGTTGTTTAGCAGATCCAGGTGGCAGCATGAAGAGGCCTCCACATCCCAAAGGTACAGAGTTGACTGGGGTCATTCCCGATCCCAAGGAAGCAGTTATTAAGGTTGTTGGTGGTGGTTAGACATCATCTCCACCATAAATGGAAAATCCGGCAGAGGATTAAAGGCTTGTCAATTCATCCATAGAGATGTCAGGAGTTTGATTGCATCTAACATAAGTGCACCACGGTCCAGAGACTACATGTGAAGTCTGTAAGTAGACATGCAGACATACCTTTTTTTTATATGCAGTGACTCGATCTTGCTGCCGATTGTTTTCTTTGAGTATATGTAGGTTGTTTTTCCATTTTTATAAGGGGGATGGTTGAGCTAGGCTCCCGATTGCAAAGTTTTGATGAAGCATCGGTTGCTCTGGTTATGTATTGGCGCTTGAGACTTCTTGTCTAATGAATGTCAGCCTCTTTTCATCTCTTTGTTAACATTGTGTTAGAACAACTCAGAATTGGAGGATCCAATCAAGTTGCATTGTTATAGGATGATGTATGTTTGATTACTATGATATTCGCATTGTTTCTAATCAACTCTTGTATTTTCTCAATGCTGAATGACTTGGAATTGAAGGATCCGGTCAAGTCACCTTTCAATTCCCTGAAACTCTGAACCAAGAGGATCTTGTCTTCTGAGTTTTTCTTTCTCAAGCTGCTAGAAGGTCTGATGCCCAAAGTAGTCTTATTCACTTCTCCTACCAAGTCTTCCCTCTGCTCATTTTATACTCAACCTACTGACGGAAGTTAGATTAAGACCTCACATGTTCTTACATGCCAGGCCTGGTTTTCTGAGTTAAAGAATATCTTCCTAGGTCTCTATCCATTCAACCACCCCAATTAAATTATTTGTGACATAAAACTGATGGGCGTTGGGCTTTGCTCCTGCCGCAATCCAGGAGTGACTTCTGATGCTAACACAAGGGAGCATGGAATAAAGCATGTGGCTTATTTTGTTGAAGAGAATGCCAATGAGATTGAACATGCATATGATGCAAAAAAAAACATTACATGTGTACAGGTAATATCATTAACTCTCACCTTAAATACCATTCAATTTCATGTTCGGGGTGCTCCAAAAAGCCTCCAGGAATTCCACTCAAAGAACAGTCATATATGTACAACTAAGCCAACATATCCATTCTTCTTTGGGACCTCATTGAAGGATATTTATGCATTGTTTCACCCTTGTTTAATACTCACATTAAATTTTGGGTGTCTCGTTGTGCAATATATTTAGTCTATGGTATTAT
>WSFP011426281.1:0-22255 GCA_009831015.1 Picea engelmannii
CATGTTTTTAAAGGTTCATTGTGACTTACATCTACTTCATATTTAATACTGGAATGATTTTCCTTTTTGAGTTTGTTTGAATATCGATATAATACCAAGAGTTGATTTGTATTCTGATTTGTAAACATATCTATTTGAACCCTATGCAAATTGACCATAGTCATTGCATGACATGGGAATTAATGTGCAAACATCGTTTCCTGTACTTTACCTTTGGCTGGCAGAATGAATTGACAGGCCTTTAGTTATGAGTTAAGCTTTTGTGTTATGCTCGGTACTCAAAGATTTCATTACCATGAGCGCTTGAACTTCATGACTAAAAACCCTGATGTTTATACTATGATCATGTACGTGTTGACGGGCAAAATCGATCGTCCGTCAACCGAGAGAGTGGAACCGGTCCGGGGTTGTCTAATAACCCAAGTCGTTTGGAATGAACCACCCTGACGGGTTTAGCGGCTCCATTAGCCGATCTAAGGTCCTAAGAAAACAAAAGAAAACTAATCTAAACAAACTAATCTAACTAAAACTAAATAAAACAAACTAAACTAAAACTAATTATTAAAACAAACTAAACTAATCTAACTATTCTATATGTACAATCTACTAATTACTACTATACTAACTCTAACTAATTAGCTATCTAACTACTAACTGCAATATAACTTATTCACAAAATGTACAATATCCACAATTTACAGATTTAAATAAAACCTGAAAAACTCATTAATATTCTGCCCTAAGACAGAGGAAGATGTTTTTGTTGATTTTATATCTTATGAGCAGAAATAAAACAGAAAACTAACTAAACTAAATCACTAATCTAAACTACAAATATATCTAATCAAACTACTTGAATTATACTAAACAAATTAACGAAAATAAATCACAAACTAACCTGGAGAAATGCTCCAGATTTGCCCTGTGTATGATAACTGTGCTAGCAGATCGGAGGGAGGAAACCCGCACCGAATAATCCAGAAGCTTCTCGTAAACGATAGTTGCAGTGCTCTTTAAGTTTTTTTACAGGACAAACAAGACATAAAAATCACAACAATCATATAATTTATAAATCTTAACAATTAGGTAAACCTGTATGTAAAGACTTATACTAAATAATTCAATCGATGAAGAAGATAAATCTGTCATTCATGAACTGAATCAAGTGATTGTTGTGTCTTTAAATGTTGAAATAAATCAAGCATGGATCATATCAATTAATTCATATCATTCTGCAAAAGACTATGATAGCTAAAGTAGTCACTAATCTGATGTAAATTGATAAGCATAAACATGAAACAAAAGATTGATATTATGAAAAGCGAAAGCTGTAGCAAAACATCAACTTCTGTCTCAATTTCTATTAGAAATCCATATCCTTGTTCTCCCACCAATGAGGATGATCATTATTACAAAAAATATGAAGTATTTAAAGACTTCCCACAGGGTAAAACATCCCTGTGGGAATTGTCAAAACAGTTTACAAAAATCTCTGAATAATCTCCCCAAATCCCTAATTTTGCCTATGACTAATAACTGAAAACCATATCTAAATTGTTGTAGCATGTCCAATTGGTTAATTAAATTCGTGGGTACCTGTAAGTAGACAAAAGTACAGAAGTTTAGATAGTGTTTATTGATAAAATTGGCATAAATCTAATTCTGGTGATTCTGTAGCTGGCCTATTTTGGAAACATAATCGATTTTAATCAATCAAATGATAATAGGAATGTATGCTATCTATTAAACCATTCTTTTATTACTAATTCAAAACAGACAGGATCATTTTGACAATTGAAAATCAACAAAAACGTTTTTGAGTCAATCCAAATGATAACAGAAATGCATATGGTGAATCAAACAATTTTTAATTACTAAAACAAAATCATTTTTTAAAAACAAACCAAATTGTTTATGAATCAATACAATCAAAACAGAACTAATACTCAATTTAGCAAACCAATCCTTTGTACATGATTCAATAGTTTATATTCAAAACGAAAGATTTTATGTTAATTCAAAATAGAAAAACGAAATCATTTTTGGTAATTGGAAGCAAACATAATTGTTTTTAATCTATTAAAAACAAATAGAGCTAATTCGGGGCAAACACAATCAGCTAATTCAAACAAAATCATTAAAAATCAATGTTGAAATATATACCTGGGCAGTAGAAAACGATTCGATTTGGTCAAGATAATTTCGAGCTAACAGTGGCAGTGGTTGCCTCTCCATTAAAAGAACAGAGCCTATTGTCTTGCAATTTGTTGACAGACTGCTTGATGAATCTTTGGATTGATCAAGGGTTTGCTAGAAGGAAAGAGGCACAAGGCTGGACAAGGTAGATCGAGTGAGAGAGGTTCTGAGATCCAGGTCTAGAGAAGTCATAAGCATTCTGGCAAATGCACAAAGACCCAAAATGCATGTTCCAGCCACTGAAAATTGACCTATAAAACAAGAGATAGATCTCTGTAGTAACTCACTTTCTGAGGAAACCGCCTTCGATTAAGGTAAAGGGGCTAAAAACAGTTCTGGGTTTTCAACGGTTTGATCTAATTCAAAACCATTTGCCCAGAATTGCTCACGCAAATACGTGACTCTGAGGGAAATTACGGGGGGCAGTCTTAAGCAATCTTCTCTGGCAAAAATGAAACCAAAACTGACTCTGAACACCATGGGGGTTCAATTCGCCCTACAGGAGCCAGGAGAGAACACACAGTCTATAGGGTAAACGGCGAGGGGGTTTTGACAGGGTAGGCACAGGACTGAATGCTTGCTGGTTTTCCCAAACAGAGGTAGCCCGATATGCAAGGCAAGTGTTAATGCCTATTCGTGTGAGGGTTTGACAGAGTAAGTTGAAATTATGCAAAACTATCATGCTATCATGGCGCCTTGGTAAATCAAATCACTCACATCACAATCAAAACATTGTAAACCAATTATCAATTGGACTATTCACATACTCACAACATTCATAACCAAAATATTTTAACCAAATGAAATATCAAATATCCACTTGAAAACCATAGTGTTCAACAATTGGTCCATATATTAAATCAACAAAAGTGTTTGTATGATTCAAAGAAACCACTACATTGACCATTGCACCATGGGTTTAATCACAATCTTAATGCGTTCTTATGAAACCATTTCACCAAGGCATTTGATCAAAAACAAAAGAACATCAAACCACCAATGTATCAAGGATTCAATCATAATCACAAGAATACCATTGCATCACAAACTCAATGAGACAAAGTCACACAATCAATCCAAGAATGTCTAATGAGTACAGATCAAAAAGGGTTTTTTGCAAACTGCATAGTGATAAGTGAAGTATAAATGCAATGGACATATCAACAAGAATGATAATGACAATTCAATACTGATTCTAATGTGACTTCGAAAGACCAATGTTTTCACGCTTACAGTCATGAAAACAAAACGAAGATAAGTGTGTAAAAGGCGTAAAGAATAAAAGTGTCATTTATTTGAGAATTGCGACGAAAAATTAAAGTTTGCAAAACATTAGTGTAGGCAGCTTAAGAGACAGTGGAAAAATGTGAATTGGCTGCCAACAGTAGGGGCCTTGTTTGTTTTTTTCCCATTCTATTTGCTCAATTTTGTTTCTCCTTCTCTTGCCATCTAAACCCATAGCTAGTTTGAGTCACCCCTGTTACAACCTGGTTATTTTCTTAGTGGCCCCTATTGTGCGAATAGAGCCGAATGGCTCTCAAGCGTTACTGTCTCTTGATGATGTGGCTGAGGATTTGAAAAACCAGGGCTGGGATACTTTCATTAAGAGGTTTGATGGGTATAACCTTCGTGTAGCTAAGGAATTTTCCCAAACATTTGATGGGTATAGGGTGAAAGTTGGAGACATTTAGTTGGAGGTGACCAAAGGGTTTATCAGTGAAGCCAAAAGGCTCCCATCCTTCGGTCAGAAGTGGTTTAAGAACTCAAAAATTGACGAAGTGCCCTGGAGTATTTTCATGAACTCCAGAAAGATTAATTGCCGTGAGAAATGTATTCCTATTTCTCTGCTTAAGGTTAGATGGCATGGTCTATTATCAGTTCTTAGGCAGTTTATAACTTTTGAAGGTCGTTATGGCTTGGTTTTTCTTTATCATGTGCAGTTGCTTATGCACTTTATAGGTTTCCATCTGAACGTTCTGTTTTATTTACTAAGGAGTCTGTACAAGATGTCAAAAAGATACAAGAAGCAGAGCCTCGACTCTAGCCTCTTTCACCATGGCCTGATTCAAATGTTGTTGGTTCATCATTTGAAAGCCTTGAGTGATGACTGGGATAGGTTCTTAGCCCGAAATAGTTTTGTTACAACGATTCCTATAGAAAACCCTTTGTTGGATAAGCCTATGATAGAAAAACATTTTGATTTCTTAAGTGGCAAGCCAAAAGTTTTGGAGGGAAACCCTCGTAACAAGGCAATACCTAGTCATTTTTCACCTAGGCAACATGATGTTGGTTCTGAGTTCATAGAAACCCCTGTGCATGAATTAATTGTTGGCCCTAACCCTACTGTAAAATCCGACAGTAAAGACCCTCGCAAACAATCAAAATAGAAGCAAGCAGTGTTAGGATTCTGAAATAAAAGGGTTGGTTGTCTCATTTCGAGAAGTTTGCGTAATCGATCTAAGCCTCATTTGAGATTGATCAATACGATCGAGATCAATGAGGATTCAGATCCAGAAATCGAGGATTTTCTTGTAGAAGAAGATCCATATTGTCATAAGTCAGATCCTAATCAGCCATATTACTATGTTAACAATCTCCCACCATGTCTCAAGGATAGAAAAGGGTTTACTGGTATTAAGCTCAATCAAGGGCCGATAACAGGTAGTGTTGATGTTCTTACACCCAACTATATGCTCCATCAATAGATCGCTCCTTTTGTGCATTTCAATGTCTGCTTGCATTGGATTGAACGATACTATAATGACATCCCTATTCTATAAGAAATAATTAAATCTCTCACCAACCATAATGAATTACTCATAAAAGAAAATTGTGAACTCAAAGAAATTGAATAGAGACAAACCAAGCGTCTTAAGAAGACATGCAACATTGTGTTAAAGAATGCAGACAGTGTAAAGGTCGTAATCAATGCTAAGATATCTTGATCCATGTTTTGGTTAAATGGTAAAATGGTTTTTTCCCTCTTATTACAGTCATGTTTTTTTTTTAAATCAGATCAGTTAAACTTAGATTTCTTTTACCAATATAAGATTGGCTATAGAATCATGAGATTCTGTAGCCATGCCATTTTCATATAAAATTTAGTAATTACTTGTTCGAGCAACTGTATGGTTACTTTGGCACATATTGGTCTCATTTGTGGCTGTCGGAAAATAGAAAGCCAAATAGAATTAGGATAAACCGTGAACGCTATCTCACGCACACCATAACGGATTTGAATGATGCAAATGAACCATTTACTGTATCCACTAATTAAATTGAAATGAAGGGAATGAACACCTTCTTTGGTAACTTCATGACCGAAATTTCCCCTTTCACTGATCCTGGGCAACAATCAGAACTTATGACCTGTACTCAGTCATCAGCTTCGCCAAGTGTGTCAAACACTGCCGATGAAGCTCAAATTTGGTCATTGTACTTCAACAGATCTAAATCCAAAGAAGGAGTTGGTGTCATCGATCCTGAAGGTAATAAGACTTTCATTGCTTGTTGATTAGAGTTCGAATGCACCAATAACACCGCCGAATATGAAGCCCTTTTGCAAGGACTCAGGAAAGCTGTGGATATGGATGTAAGAAATTTAATGGTATTCATGGATTCAAAAATTGTGGTCAGATAGGTAAGAAATTCCATACATTGTCTATCACCACATCTGAAAAGTTACCAAACAGAGGTATGGAATTTAATGCAAAGATTTTCAGCATTTAATATAAATTCCATTCCTAGACTAAGAAATTCAAAGGCCGATTTATTAGCTAATGTTGCTTCCAAACTGCTGCCCATAGAAGGTCTTTCTCCTAATGCATTTTTGATTGAATTGTTGTTCAGGTTGTCAATCCTAGATAACATTACCAATTGGAGAGTGTTCGATGATGATCAACAAATCATCAACTTCTTGCACATGGAGGACACCTTCCAAGGTGCAGTCATTGACGAAGGCACTCACGATGAAAACCTCCGCAACTTCACGGTAATATTAGATTCTAGATCTCTTGAATCGACGTCTGATCTGGTAAACTCTATTTCTATATCCATTGTAAGACTAGAAAAGTTTTATGACTTGCATGATAAATTTAGAGGATCAGTTAATTGTAAAACAAACAATTCTTCTTTGATTTATGAGACAATCAACTTAGGGACTAAGGAAAATCCTCAAAATATTAATTTGGGAATAAGATGTTCCTAGCAAGAACGATCTTCCTTTTTAAAGTTATTTAAAGAATTCAAAGACATTTTTGCCTGGATGTATGATGATTTGAAAACATTTGATCCCAATATCATACAACATGTCATCCCCATGAAACCCTAGACCCAACCTTTTCAGTAGAAGCTGAGGAAGATGCACCCTAAGTTGGAACCCACTGTCAAGAAAGAACTAAATAAATTACTGAATGAAAAGATAATCTTCCCGATGAGACACACACAATGGGTGTCTAATCTAGTTCCTGTAAGGAAGAAAAGTGGTGAAATTCGACTCTGTGTCGATTTTCGTAACTTGAACCGAGCCTCGGAAAAATATAATTATCTCGTTCCTCCAATGGAACAAATAATTCAACAAGTTTATGGTTCTGAAAGACTATCTCTATTAGATGGATTTTCGGGATACAACCAAGTCCTTATGTCTCCCTCGGATCAACTCAAAACCACTTTTCGTACCCCATGGGGCACTTATGCCTACAGGAAGATGCCTTTTGGCTTATAAATGTCGGGGCCACTTTTCAGAGAGCAATGAACATTACTTTTAGTGATCTCCTAAATCAATCATTAGTGGTCTATCTTCATGATGTTACCATTTTCTCTAAGAACAAGAAATATCATTTGTCTCACCTTAGGGATGTCCTAGAATGATGCCACAAGTATGGCATATCTATTAACCCTAAGAAATCAGTCTTTGCAGTTGATAAAGGAAAATTACTTGGGTTCATAGTGTGCAAAGATGGAACGATTATCGATCCTGAAAGAACCCAAGATATTGCTAAAATTTCTCCTCCCTTGACGCAACAACCCTACCTTGGCAGGTTTTGCATGACCTCCTAGTCTTAGGATCGTTCTTCTCCTCCTCCTTGAGTCAAATTGACTCCTTGATTTCCCCATAAGAAATCACACATACACAAGTGTGTATCCACAGGTCCTTATGAGTTATGCTTGTGTGAATTACCACAAGGCACTAACTCTCACCCACGTGACCAACAACTATGACCAAGACCTTTACTTGAAAATGTGTTTCAGACTTCACGACCTCATGACTCCTAGTGTGAGTCCCCCCTGATTCTCCAATCTCTGAAACCCAAAAGGGATAATGGGTCTCTGACACCTCCCTTGAATTCTCTTCGATGTGACCTCTGGCTAAAATCTGGGGCCCAATCTTTTCGGCACCTGGAACTTCGCGTATCGGTGAATTGTTATGCAACGACTCCCTCTACCAATTTCCAAAACCATGATATACCCTTGCCGCAAATCAATAGCTTAAATCTCCTCATGATCTGACGGTCTTGGTTCTCTCAGGACTTCGCGAATCGGGAGTTTGAAACTCTTGACTCTGAGTCACAATCTTCTCTAATGCCCGAACTCCGAAACGACGAAGTTCAATGATGAAATCAATGCTTCCTGTTGATTCCAATCCAACGTCCTCTATTCCTCCCGAGCTTGACTTCTGCGAGACAATCTCAACCTTCGTTTCCCTTTGAATACTTCAAAGGTTCTATCCCTTCTGAGCTCTCAATTGCAAACTCAAGGCTTCCAAAAGGTTTCCTGCTTGTACTCTTTGTGGCTATTGCAAATAACCTCTGGTTATTTGAATCTTCGATTCTATGCACTCCTTGCAACAACAGTCCTTCAATCTTCCTCTTGATTTGATAAAATCCAAGGCCCCACCCAGCCTGCGCACACCTTGCACGATTCTCTGCTTCACCTGCACTTCTGCTAGTATGATAACAATGGTATCTCTCCTAATCTTTCTGAGATAAAACTCAGACCCTTGTCAACGCACACCTTGCAGACGTTCACTACACTCTTTGAATCTCAGGAAGAGAAAAAATTGAAAATCATTCTTCCTCTCTCACAAACTTCATACATTTAAAATGACATCACAAGCATACACACAACATTGAAATAAATGCGTAACAAAGAAACAAAATGAATATAAACATACCATTTAATAGGTGTAAACAGTGAACATAATAACACCATGAAATTGAGTCAAGCTTTCATATATTAAATCAAGTGGTCCTGTACATGGGTTCTTTTCTGTGTTCTTCTACTCTTTATCTCTCTACTCTCCGCTCAACAACATAGAGAATTGACAATAATACAATGATACAAACAAGGGTGTATATACTTCCGTTTTCCCTCCTACAACTCTAAACTATCTAATCAGAATTAAAACTACAACTACCTTTACATTTAATACACTTAATGCCTCTATTAATTCAACAGATGATAGCAACCACTCCAAATCTGTTTACAATCACAAAACATAAATGCAAATTCATTCCCCCAAATTTTACATTAATGTTTTTTTTTTAAATCAAATTTCCTCAAAACGTGCGCTAGTACAGTTCTAGCTGTCTTCCACTACACCTGCTTTGCTGGCTTGGCTACAATGCTCCTGCATCATACTCCCTTGGCTAAAAAATTCATGAACTCATTTTCATGAGTTCCTTCACTATCTGTCCATGTATTTGGATTTCCGCTTCGCTCTCCCAATTGGCATCTTCAATCGGGTGTCCCTTCCATTTGACCAAATATTCGAAGTATGTCTTCCTCCGGGTCTTCTTACCAACTCTCGGATCAATAAGCATTTCCATTTTTGGATTTTCAGCTACAAGCATCTGTTTGACCCATTGGAATTCCTTATGATCTTCTGACTGCTCTATTTCATCTACTTTGTAAGGGTACAGATCCACAACATTGAATATGGGTGAGATGCCCACATCATCCGGCAACTCTATCTCATAAGCATTTGCCCCAAACTTTCTTAAGATTTTAAATGGTCCAATTTTCTTCATCTTTAGTTTATTATATGTTCCTCTTGGGAATATTTCTTTTCTGAGGTGCACCAAAACCAAATCACCAACTTCAAATTGAAGTTCTCTCCTGTGTTGATCTGCTCTGTGCTTATATTTATGGTTGGAATTCTCCAATCACTTTCTGATTTCACTGTGGAGCTCCTGCATTTATGCTGAAAATCATCTATGCTGGAACTCTTAAATTCGTTCTTCTCTAAGTCCTTCAACTCAGAGACTCCCCTCTGCTACATTCCATACATTATCCGAAATGAGATTTGTCCTATGCTCCTATTGATTGAATCATTGTATGCAAATTCTGCTTGTGGAAGAATCTGGTCCCACTGGTTGTGATGTTCAGTCACCAAACTACTCAATAGATCTCCCAAACTTCGATTCACTGCCTCAGTCTTTCCATCCATCTGAGGATGATATGTCAAGCTAAAAGATAAATTATTCCCTAGCTTCTTCCATAGGTTCCTCCAGAAATGACCAGCAAATTTTGTATCCTTGTCCGATACAATACTCTTGGGTAAGCCATGAAGTCTAACAACTTCTTTGAAAAATAGATTGGCAACATGTGTTGCGTCACTGGTTTTATGACATGGTATAAAATGTGCCATTTTAGAAAATCTATCGACTACCACAAAGATTGAGTCAAAACCTCTTTGTGTCCTTGGTAGTCCTAACACAAAATCCATACTTACCACATCCCATGGCTTCTATGGCACTGGAAATGGTTGATACAACCCTGTATTATGTCTTTTCCCTTTCGCATGCTGGAAAATTATGCACCTGTTCATGAATTTCTTGACATCTGTCCTCATCCCTAGCCAATAATATGAGCCATTCATTTGCGCGAAAGTCTTATCATGGTCGAAATGTCCAGCCAATCCTCCACTATGCTTCTCCTTCAAGAGGTTCTCTCTCATAGATCATTTCGGTAGACACAATTGATTACTTCTGAATAATAATCCATCTTGAATCATATATTCAGTCCATTGGCTTCTATCCCTGAGAACTGGATTCTCACGTGCTTCATAAACTTCTTTAAAATTTGCATCATTCCTATACATTTCCTTGAGGTTATCAAAACCTAAGGTATTTACTCTGAATTCATGTAGAATCAAACACTTCCTGCTCTAAGCATAAGCAACTTTGTTAATGGTTCCAGAAATATGCTTTATAACAAAAGTAAAATTCAGCATGTATTCAACCCATTTTGCATGCTTCTGGTTCAATTTCTCCTGTCAAGTTATGAATTGTAAAGCATGGTTATCATTGTACAAGAAAAACTCCTTTGGAATCAAGTAATGTCTCCACTTTTTTCAGCGCCTGTATGACCGCATAAAACTCATTGTCATACGTGGAATACTTCATCTTGGTTTCATTTAGTTTCTCGCTGAAATATGCAATTGGCCTGCTGTCTTGGCTTAAGACCACTCCAATCACAAATCCACTTGCATCACACCTGACTTGAAATGTTTTGCTGAAATCTGGAAAAACCAGAACTGGTTGTTCAGTTATTTTGGCTTTCAGCAATTGGAAACTCTTCTCTACTTTCTTTGTCCAATGAAAATATTTGTGTCTTTTCTTGACCGTGTCCATCATTGGTGCACATATCCTGCTGAAATTTCTAATGAACTTCCTATAAAAAATGACAAGTCCATGGAACCTTCTGACTTCAAAAGTACTATTTGGTGATGGCCAATATTTGATCTCTCTTACCTTTTCAGGATCCATTTTTAACTCATTTGCAAAGATCACGAGCCCCAAATAAATGAGTTCCGTCTTCATGAAAGACAATTTCTTCAGATTTATTAGTAGCTTCTCTTGTTGCAACCTCCTCATTACTGCAGTTAAATGTTTCAGGTGTTCTTCCTCTGTTTTACTGAAGATTAGTATATCATCAAGATACACGATTACAAATTTACTAATGAAATCTTTTAAGACTTCCTTCATCAACCTCATAAAAGTATTGGGCACATTCGTCAAGCCAAATGGAATGAAAAGACATTCATACAACCCTTCATTCATCTTGAATGTTGTCTTCCACTCATCACCTTACCTCATTCTGATATGATGATATCCACTTTTTAATTCAATATTTGAAAAAATAATTTATCCACTCAAGCAATCCATCAAGTCATCCATCCTGGGTAAAGGAAATCTATACCTGAAGGTGATTTTATTTATGGTCCTCGAGTCTATACACATTCTCCAGCCACCATCCTTCTTTGGACTTAACATTGTAGGTACAGCGCATGGATTCAATCTCTCTCTAAGAAACCCTTTATCCATAAAATCCTAAACTTGCTTCTTGACCTCTTCATTCTCCTGTGGCGTCAATATATATGCTTCTTTGTTTGGTAAAATTTCCCTCGATATAATATCAATATGATGACTTATGCTCCTAATGGGAGGAAATGAGCAAGGTAATTCGTCCACCACAATATCGGCGAACTCTTCAAGCAGTTCCTGAATTTCCTCCGGTAGATCATCTATCTTGGTACTGGTCAAGACAACTCTGCGTTTTCTAACCACAACAAACTTCATGTCTTCTTCTTTCTTGACTTCATCAAGAATCTCCTTCCCATTCATGAGAAGTATAGTATTGTTCACCTCTGTTTTTACCTCCTTATCCTTAATTGGCAGCAACATGTGCATCCTACCATTCTTCTCCAAGGTATATGTGTTATTTCTCCCGTCTTGAACAACATTCCTGTCATATTGCCATGGTCTTCCCAACAAAATATGACAGACGTCCATGGGAATAACATCACATAAAATTTCATCCCTATATCCCTGTGTCTTGAATTCAACTAAACACTGTTTAGTGATAGTTACCTGATGCCCTTTTTGTAGCCATGAAACTTTATATGGGCTCGGATGTGTAAGTGTTTCCAATTCCAGCTTCTCCACCATTTCTGTGGATACTAAATTGTTTGTACTTACATTGTCCACTATTACCTTACATACCCTATCCTTGGTCTTGCAAGAAGTTCTAAACAAACTATTCCTCTGGACTGGATTTTCCATCTCCCTCTCCGGTTTCATGAAAACTTTCCTCATTATTACTGACCTTCCGCCTTCTGCATCTTCTACCTCAACATTTCACCCTTGTGCTACGGAAATGTGAGCTTCACCTCCATCTCCTTTCCTATCAAGACATTTGAAATATTTATGTCCTATAGTTCCACAGCCAAAACATTTTATTTCGCCTCCTCAGCCTCTTCCTCTTCCTCTTGCTCGAGGAAACACATTCCTATCAGCGTATTGCCTTCCTTGAGAACTTCCCCCCCTTTCTGTTTGAGTATGGGGTTTCTTCTCTTTGCCATGGGGCTTTTGTATTCTGTTCTAGGAAACTAATTTGCCTCTGCTCTCACTTCTTCCTCGGCCTCTTTGACCTTGCTTTCAGGTCAATTTTTCCTCAGCCTTCGAAGCCATTTGATAAGCATCATCCACATTCCTAATGGATAACATGCTTATTTCATCCTGAAGCTCATATCTCAAGCCATTGAGGTATCTGGCAACCTTTTCATCATCACTTTCTCGATGAGATGCTCTAATGTTTAATCTGTAGAACTCTTCAGTGTATTCCTTCACTGTCATCCCTTTCTGTCTCAAATTATGCATTCTCCGAAATAGGTTGATTTTGTAATCCCTGGGTATAAACTTGTCTTTCATATTTGCGACCATCCTATCCTAGCTTTTGATTCTTTGCTTTCCTTTGCAATGCCTATCATCCTGCAGTTCATCCCACCATAGTGTTGCATGTCCCTTCAGTCGAGTGACTGCGTGCTTAACTTTCTTATCCTCTTTGACATCCTCATAGTCGAAGTATTTGTCAAGAGCTCTAAACCAATCTAGAAGTTCCTCAACATCTAGATTGGTTATCATGGAAAGGGGTGAGTAAGATGATTAAAAAAATGCATCATCATCGAGATCAATTTCCCGATCTTACATCAAGGGAAGTTGATTTAGCCTTTGGTTTAAAAGATAAACAAGCAAGTTAAATTTGTTACCCTCATTTTCCTAGATTTTTCCCAATTTTTCAATGTATTTGGTTTGTTTAATTATTGAAATATATATTTAGTAAGTTCTATATGAGAATTATTAATTGGCAATTTAATTTTTACTTGTTGTCCAAGCTGCAGTTGAAACATCACAAGGCTATGTGGTGTAATGGTCATAAATTTTGTATCAAAATGTTGGATGATAAGATGAAAACCTTGGATTGTGGGATAACTGTAGTGTTTAAGGTCACCAGCATTTCCTCTAGAAGTGACAGAAATCCGGAAGAAACTGAGAATAGGTACTATGGCCATTTGGAGGATATAATTGAGTGTGATTTTAATTCATTTAAAATAGTTTTGTTTGAGGTTAAATGGTACAGGCTACAGATACATGAATGTGATCCTGAAAGAACTGTTATTGAGCATGATAATGGATTTACCATGGTTAATACAAGGGCATTTGAACCGGGTACAAAACCTTATGTTCTTCCAAGTCAATGTGAGCAAGTATCTTACTCAGAGGTACCTGGTAAAGCAAGTTGGTCATACGTTGTTAGATATGATCCATGAGGAATACCAGTAAAGTTCAATCATGTAGCAGAGGATGAAGATAATAATGAGGAAGAAGATCATGATTTTGAAGATTAGGAGTAGGTGGCTCATGTAGTCGATGTGTCAGACGAAGAAGTTGATCATCCAAATGTAGGAGATGACGATCTCATTAACGATATCGATAACTATAGTAGCAAAATTGGCGTTGATGATGATGTTGATAGGAATGATCCTTTCACCAATATTGATTCTAAACCAAATCCTAATACATATGTTGAGCTGGATGAAGAAGAAGATCACTAATATTTAATTGTTGAAAAGAAGTGGTATGTGTTTATATATTTTATATGATCTTTATATGTTTTTATTTTGTATAATATAGTATATGATACATGTTCTTTAGAATTTCAAATTAGGTAATATGGGGAAATTGAGAGTGATGTGAGGGGGGGGGGAGGCATAATTAGAGCTTCCACCATCATGTAGTTGCCCCTATTTAGTAGAGAATAAACTATTCTTGAAACCAAGAGGATCTCTGTGCGACTGCACCTAATCATACCAACGATGTAGTTATGTCCATCATCAATTCATCATTATCATTCTCAAAATTATCATTCTCCAAATATCTTATACAAATTTTAAAAGGAAATTGTACTAGGACTAGACACGGGCAATAGTGACCTATGAATGGGGTTGTTAGGGTCCTAACCCGCACATTGGTAGAACAATATATTCGGATGTAATAAAGTTCAATATTAATAAGGCCTTTCAATAAAATAGAATAAGGCGGATGTAAGAAGACCTAATAGAAACTTCCGCTTCTAGAAGGATCTTCCTCTAGATGCTTTTTTTAGTATAAATAGGAGTCGAGGGTATGAGAACCCTAGCTTGGATATTATTATAATATATCTCTTCTCAACTGGAGGTTTCCCCCTCGAAGAGGCCCATGAACATTGCTTTCAGATTCAAAGTGTTATTTCTGTTGTTATTCTTATATCATTTCAGTGTTATTGTGGTGAATGTTCTGTTTATATTGTTGTTATTCTACCATTACTAGCATTTTATTTATATTCTGCATACATTTTATATCTGGTATATTACAAGTGGTATCAGAGCACTTTCCTTGGCAGAAAGTGTGGGTTAAATGTTTTTCAGGGTAGAGACGTATTCTGGCTTCTTTAAGCCACAAAGATCTGTCGTTACGCGCATAAACCTGCGGTTGAGGGATTCATACACACAGGAAATACAAGTGGTACTTGAGCACACATTTGTTGACCACCCTTGTAACCCCTGTTGGTACCCCTTCGAGTGGTAGCGTATCAGACAACACCTGTGTACAGATCAACCTAGATTACCTAAATCCCTCTTTAGATAAACCGATCGGCCGCCTAACTACTATAGTGTCACTGAGAACAACACTCGGGAAGATACTCTCTAGTACATGGGTAGTCAAGTAGTATGGCTAAGGGTACAATCTATCCTCCTTAGTTAGTGCCCTGAGATATATTGCCTAGTACTACTGTTGGACCCCGCACGTATATCAGAGAGCTATAGCACAGGGAAAACCCTTGTCTGTAGAACCCTTGAATACCTAACCCTTGGGGACAGAAACATAAAAAAATTAAAACAGACAAGATCTATTGCTACACAATTGTGTTTGGGTTGCCAAGTAAATACACACTTCTTTCTAGTTAATCATTTGGGCATTTCCTCTCTGCAGTATTCTTTAGACCGGACGTTAAAAAAAAAAAAAAAAAATCTGGAAAATTTTCACCATTATTTCAGCCCTATTTCATTGGATTCATCTCTTCGCCCTTATCACATTCATCCATATCATTTTTTCGGAAAAAAAAAATTACCCAGCCCGCTCCTTTTCAGTTCCCCCATTCTCATAGCCCATAATCATAGCCAAGACTTCGAAGCTCGCTTCAACACCTTGCAATCTGGTCTCATTGAGACCCAACAAGAAGTGAAACAACTCAGTGCCAATGTTGCTGCCATAAATACAACCATGTAGTCCTCAATGGGTGAAATCAAACAAGACCTCACCACCCAACTTGAATCAGTCTTTTTGGCACTCTACACCAAAATTCATATCCCTACAGATAACCCTTCCTCTTTCTCACCCCCACATACTGAAGGTGACCATTCCTCTGATTCCCATACCTTGCAGAACCATCACTTTCAACGTGAACTACACCTTCCATGGGTGGATGTGACCAAATTTGATGGCTCAGACCCCACTGGTTGGGTAACCCAAATGGACCATTACTTCTCTTTATACAGCATTACAGATGACTTGGCCAAACTCTGGTATGGTGTTCTCCATCTAGATCAAGAACGTTGGCAATGGTGGCAATGGAGAAAAAATTCTCATCAAGGGTATATTGTTTGGGCACAATTTGTGGCAGAGCTTTATGAATGCTTTGACACTGACACCAACCATTTGGGCCATTTGACAAAGATGGAACAATTAGGAATAGTGGAAGACTTTATAGTTGCCTTTGAGCGCCTAGCTTTTAGAACAAAGGGCATGATGTCTAATGCCTTTTTCTGAGAGTGTTTTATTAGTGGCCTCAAGGATGAAATTTGGGCCCATGTCCTCATGGCTAGGCTCAAGATTTGGGTGGAGGCTACCAAAAGAGATAAAGAAGCAAAAAAGGTTGTATCTTCTCAAAACCACAAACCCTCCTTCATCCCTTTCCCTAAACCAGTAAATCCCACTACTCCCTCTGCTCCACTAAAGATCCAAAAATTGACCCGGGCTGAAATGGATGAACGCCAACTCAAAGAATTTTGTTATAACTGTGATGACAAATATTTCCTGGGCCATAAGTGTAAAGAAAAAAATCTTTTTATGGCCATCTCCGAGGAGATTTCAGAAGAAGATGAATAAAATCCCTCTATGTTTGAATCACCTGAATCCACTGACATAACCCCTCCCTCAGGCCCTCCCGAAGTAGAACCAGTCATTTCCCTCAATGCTCCCATTGGCTTCTCTGCTCCCCAAACCCTCAAGCTAATCAGTTACATCAAGCATCGGAAGGTCATCACTCTGGTTGATAGTGGCAGCACCCATAATTTTATTCATCACCGCATTGCCCAAGAAACTCATTTCTACATCCATGCTATCAATAATTTCCAAATCATGATTGCCAATGGTGGTTCCATGAAATGTGGAGGGTGTTGTGAAAATGTGCGTCTCCAAATTGGTGACTACCACTTGAAATCCCATATGTTTGCTATCGACATGGGAGGTTGTGACATTGTGTTGGGTGCTCACTGGCTAAGGACTTTGGGTCCCATTCTCATGGATTTTAAATACTTAACCATGCAATTTGACCAAGAGGGCCACCAATATAAGTTCCAAGGCATCACCGCAAGTTCACCTGAGATCATTAGTTCCCATCGCCCAACTCCAAAAGGGTCATTCTAGTGTTCTAACCGAACTCCATTCCATACAAGCAACAGAGACACCTTTCGTACTGCAAGACATCCAAGCCATCTGTTCTAAACATCAATTGGTATTTTCCACTCCCCAAGGCATCCCTCCTTCCCGAGGTGTTCATGATCATTCTATTCCCCTTGTACCAGGAAGCCTTCCTCCCAATATCTGTCCGTATCGTCACCCATTTTCCCAAAAGAATGAAATTGAGAAAATGGTCCAAGAACTCCTTAATGTAGGCATTATCCACCCTAGTACGAGCCCCTATCCATCTCCTGTGGTTATGGTCCTGAAGAAAGAAGGTTCTTGGAAAATGTGTCGTGACTTCCGTGCCCTCAACAAACTTACCATCAAAGACAAATTCCCCATTCCTATCATTGGTGACCTCCTGGATGAATTGAGTGGCACCCAATTCTTCACTAAACTGGATCTTCGTTCAGGTTACCACCAGATACGTATGAAAGAGACAGATATTCCCAAGACTACTTTTAGAACTCATGAGGGCCACTATGAGTTTTTGGTCATCCGCTTTGGCTTGTGTAATGCCCCCTCCACCTTCCAAAGCCTCATGAATCATGTCTTCCATCCTTTTCTCCACCATTTTGTCTTAGTTTTCGTTGATGATATCCACATCTATAGAAAAACCTGGACAGACCATCTTGCTCATGTGGATCGAGTTCTCCATCTACTCTCTCAGCACCAACTTTTCCTAAAACAATCTAAATGTTCTTTTGGCACCTCAGAAGTAGAATACTTGGGTCATCTGGTTGGCAAAGATGGCGTCAGGGTGGATCCTAAAAAGATTGAAGCTATGCAATACTGGCCTCACCCAAAGACTCTTAAGATCTTGCGTGGATTTCTAGGCTTAACAGGGTATTATCGCAAGTTTGTTAAGAATTATGGGAAGATTGCAGCACCTCTCAGTGGTCTCCTCAAAAAGAACTCTTTCACTTGGACTCCAGCCGCTGCTCAAGATTTTCAAACCTTGAAGATGGCCATGTGCACCACTCCAGTCCTCACCCTTCTCGATTTCACAAAGACCTTTGTGTTGGAATGTGATGCCTCAGGGAAAGGAATTGGTGCTGTCCTTGTGCAAGAGGGTTGACCTTTGGCCTTTACCAGCAAGCAACTATTTGAAAGAAATATGGGCAAATCCATCTATGAAAAGGAAATGTTGGCTATTCTGCATGCCATGGATATATGGCATCCTTATCTATTGGGGCAATGGTTCCAAATTAAGACAGACCATCAAAACCTCAAGTATTTTCTAGCACAATGCATTTCCTCCCTAGAACAACAAAAATGGGTGACTAAACTCTTTGGATATGATTATGAGATCATTTATAAGAAAGGCAAAGACCATGTGGTTGCGGATGCACTTTCCCAAAAATATGAATATGAAGGATCCCTTTTTCCTCTTTCATTCATTGTACCAGATTGGCTCCAAGCCATTCGCCAGGAATGGCTACAAGATCCCAAAAGTTTGCAGTTGATCCAGCAATTGCAGTCCAATGCTCCAGCTTCCCCAGGGTACTCTTGGATCCATGAGGAACTTCGATACAAATTCCGTTTGTATTTAAGTAAACAATCAAAGCTTAAATCCATAGTACTTTATGAGCTTCATGCTACACCCACAGCAGGGCACTTCGAGTTCACCAAAACCTATGACAGGGTCAAACGTTCCTTTTTCTGGGATGGTATGAAACAAGACATTCATAATTTTGTAGCTGAATGTGACGTGTGTCAACACAACAAGGGAGAAATAGTGAAATCACTGGGCACTACAACCGCTGTCGATTCCACCTGCTATTTGGAAGGATATCTCTATGGATTTTATTATCGGCTTACCCAAATCGGGAAATAAATCCGTCATCATGGTGGTTGTTGATCGCCTTTCCAGGTACACTCATTTCTGTGCCCTTCAACACCCATTTACAGCATCCACGGTGGCTCAAATCTTCATGGATCAGGTCTTCAAGCTTCATGGCATGCCACACTCTATTGTTTATGATCGCGACCCAAATTTCACAAGCAATTTTTCGCAAGAACTAATCAAGATACAAGGCACAGAATTGCATCTTAGCACAACTTATCATCCCTAGACTGATGGCCAAATGGAAGTTGTCAACAAGTGTTTGAAAACATATTTGAGGTGTTTTGCCTCGGAAAAGAAAAATTAGTGGGCTCAATGGTTACCCCTAGCTAAATGGTGGTACAACACTTCATACCATACAACTACATGCATGACTCCTTTTGAAGCGGTATATGGACATAAGCCACCTTCAGTTCTCTCATACTTATTGGGTGCCTCTAAGGACCAGGCGGTTGACCTAACACTTACAGCTCGAGAGGCCATTCTTCGTACCCTCAAAGAGAATTTGGTCATGGTAGAGAATCGCATGAAGCAACAAGCATATCAAGTTTGCTCTAAACGTCAATTTGTAGAAGGGGATCAAGTGTTTCTTCGACAACAACCTTACAAGCAAACTTCCCTGAAGGTTGAGCATTGTCAGAAGCTAGTACCCAAATTTTATCATCCTTATACCATGCTCAAGCGTGTGGGACAAGTCACCTATCAGTTAGCTTTGCCTAGCCACTCGAAGCTACATCCTGTTTTTCATGTTTCATGCTTAAAGAAGGTGATTGAAGCTAAGTGTAAAATTCAAACCAACCTTCCAGAGTTAGCTGAAGAAGGATCCATTTGGCTACAACGAGAAGCAGTTTTGGACCAGCATGAGCATCGCCTACGTCAGAGAACTATCAAGGAAGTGCTAGTTCAGTGGAAAGATACAACTCCAACAGACGCCACTTGGGAACCAACTACCATTCTGCAACAATTTCCTCATCTCAAGCCTTGAGGACAAGGTTGTTTTTAAGGGGGCGGACATGTTAGGGTCCTAACCCTCACATTGGTAGAACAATATATTCGGATGTAATAAAGGTCAATAATAATAAGGCCTTTCAATAAAATAGAATAAGGCGGATGTAAGAAGACCTAATAGAAGCTTCCTCTTCTAGAAGGATCTTCCTCTAGATGCTTCTTTTTAGTATAAATAGGAGTCTAGGGTATGAGAACCCTATATTGGATATTATTGTAATAGAGCTCTGCTCAATTGGAGGTTTCCTCCTCGAAGAGGCCCGTGAACATTTCTTTCAGATTCAAAGTGCTATTTATGTTGTTATTCTTATATCATTTCAGTGTTATTGTGGTGAATGTTCTGGTTATATTACTGTTATTCTGCCATTACTAGCATTTTATTTCTGTTCTGCATACATTTTATATCTAGTATATTATAGGGGCCAATGTTGAAATTTTTTCAAACTGTTTCTGAATACATTGAAATTTGACATGGATAGACTATTCGCATGCCTTAATGATATGGGAGGGTTTATGGACTCAAATTTGACTCACACTCCCACTTTCTTCCATCATAAATTCATCATGTAAACCCTAAACCCTAATTTAGTGGAGTCATCAATTTGTTCCCAGTGAAGATCAGGAGCAGGTGGCTCATGTGGTCGATGTGTCAGACGAAGAAGTTGAAGAAGTTGATCATCCAAATGTAGGAGACGACGATCTCATTGACAATATTGATAACTATAGTAGCGAAACTGACGTTGATGATGATTTTGATAGGAATGAGCCTTTCACCAATATCGATTCTGAACCAAATCTTGATACAGATGTTGAGCTGGATGAAGAAGAAGATGACTGATATTTAATTGTTGAAAAGAAGAGGTATGTGTTTATATCTTTTATATGATCTTTATATGTTTTTATTTTGTATAATATAATATATGATACATGTTCTTTAGAATTTCAAATTAGGTAATATGGAGAAATTGAGAGTGATGTGCAGGGGGGGGCATAATTAGAGATTCCACCTTCACGTGGTTGCCCCTGTTTAGTAGAGAATGAACTATTCTCGAAACCAAGAGGAGCTCTGCGTGACTGTGCCTAATCATACCAACGATGTGGTTATGTCGATCATCTATTCATCATTATCATTCTCAAAATTATCATTCTCCAAATATCTTATACGAATTTTACAAGGAAATTGTACTAGGACTATACATGGGCAACAGTGACCTGTAAATGGGGCCAACATTGAAATTTTTTCAAACTGTTTCTGAATGCATTGAAATTTGACATGGATAGACTATTTGCATGCCTTAATGATATGGGAGGGTTTCTGGACTCAAATTTGACTCACATGCCCACTTTCTTCCATCATCAATTCATCATGTAAACCCTAAATCCTAATTTAGTGAAGTCATTGATTTCTTCCCAGTGAATGGATACTTTGTTGTTGACATGGAATGGGACAACACATGTACCTTCTTAATTTTCTTTCTTCACTTGATGTGGGCCTGGTCATTCCTAGCCTTGAATTAAAATTTGCCCCTAGTCTTAGTCGTCACCCTTCATAAATGTTGTCACCCAACGATCATTATATCAGAAGGTTGGAGGCATGTGGTCATTGGGATCATGAGGCTTTATAACCCCACAGTAAAAAGAGACATTAATAGATCAACTTTGACTAGATTAAAAGGTGCGTGCAATTGAAAATATTTCCACGAAATGGGGCCAACGTTGAATTTTTTTCTATTTGTGCTTGTATGCACCAAAACTTGACATGGTTATAGTAGATGCATGCCTTGAAACTATGGGAGGGTTTCGAGACTCAAATACGACCCACATGAAGAATTCTACAATCAAACAATATTAATGAATTAATTCACTAGGGTTGATTGTTTCAAGATTCATAGGGATCAAAGGGTATACCATGCTCAAGTTGATATTGATCAGGGGTTATCATATATTAGGGATTCATTGTGTTCAAATTCATAATTATTAGGAGGTGATTTCATCAAGGGTCAAATGGATCAATGATCAAATTCTATTAGGGGGTTAATGCATTTATAGGGGACTAGTGTGTGTGGGATTATAGTTTCTTAAGGGGTTCATGTCTTCATGGTTTCTTAATGAAACATGTTGATCATTTCAAGGGTTAGGCAGG
>WSFP011426291.1:0-22254 GCA_009831015.1 Picea engelmannii
CGTAGTCAGCTCTAAGATACCAAGGAAAAGTAATTATGGATACCAAATCACAGTCAGTGTCCAGGGGGTACAGTCGACAGTCAGGATGGAGTGTATGGGCAAGATAACTAAGTCAAATTTTTTCCAGAGGAATGTCTACAAAAATGCCAGTGTCACTTCAAAAAATATCAAACTAAGTACAAATGTTATAGAGGACTGACACCAAGAGGGCGAATATCACTTCAGGAAAAATTCAACTGATTAATCCAAAATTTGTAGAGGAATGACACCAGATGAGTTAGTGTCACTTCAAGAAAAAAAAAACCCAAATACGTTCATTACGCTACACTTGGTCGAGTTTAGGAGGGGTTATCTCCTCTACTCTTTCTCATGCGACCTCATGTTTAGTTGTGTTAGACGAGGCTTCCGACTATGCCTATTCGAAATTTGGATTTTCTCTCCCTATATCAGACTCCTATGTTTGTTTACCAGCCTTGGATAGTTATCTCTTCAATCCTAATCCAAGGCCCTAACCATAAAATTGTTTATAAACCCTAGAAACAAAGTTTAGTAAATTTTAAATTTAGAGTTTATTTTAGCTGTTGTTTTTTACTCAAAGGACATGAAAGTGAAACTGATGTTGTTTGTATGACTCAAGAAGAGAAATATTAAAGAACATTGTGCTTAATAAAAAAACTTTTCCTTCAAATGAAAAGGTGTAATACACTTCTTTTACAAGATTTTCAAAATGGAAAAAGACATATTTTTGTTTGTATGCAAGATCTAAGATTACTTTGAAATGCAAGCCTGGAATTCTCTTTTCTTTTGAATGCCAATGCAAACTACATTGTCACCCTAGGATAAATGCAAAACAGAGTATAAAGTAACTTTGCAAACAATAATTTTTCTTTCTATAAAACGCTACTCAAATCCGAAATCAATAACTTTTTCAAAACAAAAAAATTCATAAAAGACCTGAGTGATAGAAAATGAGTTCTTTTTTAGAAAAAACTTAAGATCCAAGGGAACAAGAGAAGAAACAACCAACAACCAAGATATTTTCTCTTTTTTGTTACTAAAAAGAGATAAAATGAAACTACTATGCAATTTTGTATTTTCTTTTTATGAACAAGGAAATAATGCAAAGAGGAAGAAATAAGATAGTCCAAGATCATTGAAACATAACATTGAACCAACATTATAGTCCAGCCACTCAAGACTAACCTTTCAACCCACCTAAAACATTATATACAAAAAGATTAACCAATCAAAGAGAAAGAAATTTTAATCAAAATTTCAAGTTTAAAGAGACTTGACATAACATTCAAAGGCAAAAACCAACGAAAGAAGGTTCGGGAAATGTTGAACAACCATCACAAAACTTCCTAGAAATTAGAAAATGGCTCTAAGAGAAACTTTTTAGAAGTGTACACGACTGTGTACACTATGAATAGCGTATGTATGTGACTGAAACTAAAGTGAACCGTGTATATATGTGGTTCATACAAAGCCAAAGCACATACACCTTAGCAACAACTCAAAAAAGAGAAATTGCAAATAACAAGGAATCTTCTAGAAGTTGGAAATGATTTATGAGGTAGTAAATGATCCACAACAAGCCCTGAAAAAAAGAAAACAAGAAATCACAAGATCCCTTAAATCGACCCAAACTAGGAGAAAAATATCCCCAATATGTTGGCCAATTCTGTTTCAAGATTTTCTACCCTATGACCTTGGGTCTATGTCACACCAAATCATAACCATATCTAAAATATTGAACCTACTCTCCAATAAACAAATCAATAAAGACATGATAACTTATAAGAGAGAAAGAAGGATCTCATCCCTTGTATCCAAACGTTTGATCTAGAGCCTACAAAAGAAACCAAGTAGACATTGTAGCAAGATAGCTATAAAATTAAATTATAAATGCAATATGCAAATCTGGATATGTAAAGAAAATTCAGCATATAAGAACTAATTAAACATAATTGCACATAGATTGGAGGAAAAGAGAATTTTTTTATTAATCAACATGAATAGGTAAGTTACAACCTGATTCTGACTGACGACACTTCCTTGAAACCAACCACCTAAGTTTCTCCACTGAACTCTTCAAGCATCAACTCAACAGTGGAGTACTTCCTCACATGATCAAGAAGGGATAGAAACACTCCCAACAATCATATATGAGAGAGGAAGAGATACTAGAAAGTAAATTTCCATATCAAGGGATACTACTCAAAGATTCAGGGAACAAGGATGATTGAAAACTGACAACATGTTCTCGCGCTAAGGTTGGCTCCTCTCATCTAAACCCCCATAGGTGATTTTATACCATCATAAATAGGTTGATATGGTTACATTCCATTGTGTATGGGAAATTGAAGACTTAGGACCAGGAAAACCCGTAAACCCTGCCCAAAGATACAAAATATTTTTACTTCTCACAAAATTGGGGGTGTACACGATTTGTACACTATAAAATAACGTATGTACATGAGTTGCACATGGATGAATAGTGTACATCAACAAAGATACTATTTTTTAAGATGATTTTGATGAAGGAGAGTGGGATTAAGGTTTGCAAGCTGAGGAATGGACTAGGCCAACTCACAAATGCAATCTGGGGTGGAAATTTGTGCTATAACAGATGCCCCCTAATGTGTGAGGTCAGAAGAGAAATTGATGGTCGAAATACATCATAAATATGAGAGGAAAGGATGAACTGAAGTAAGTTCAAATGAAAGTGCCCAAACAACTGATCCAAGATTAAAACCTACAACAAAAATCAAGTAAGATTATTCTCTTCCCGATTCGGGCATACCCATGCTCAGGAGTGATAGAAGCATGACCGCAAAATCAAGTACATTGCATATCCATGGAGTATAATAGGATAACTGATGTCCAGGGCCACAAAAAATGTACAAAGTGGATCCATGTGATATATGAAATAGAATTCATGGCCATGAGAGGAATACAAAGTGGATCCATGTAAATGTAGATCCTAGCTGCCACGAAAGGATACATAGTGGCGATATGTCTCAAAATCAAATCAGAGGATATATAGAGCCAATGAAGTAAACAAATTGATCCTCTGCAAGTACCGATGTCACTGAGGGTGTTACAATCAATATAGGTTGGGTAGGAGCACAAAATATGCGATGCTCATACTTCACCTAAGGTCTTCAAAACAACTCGTCGTGGTACAAGTCTACACTATGCAAATAAATGTGTTGAAGTTGAACACAGTGAGACACCGTTTGATTACTGGTCATTGATGTATACAGTTAACAAACTTGAAACAATCCACCGATGATGATAATGGGTGTCAAGGTACCTAGTACAATCTAACAAGTGCGAATAGAGGATCTAATGTCTAACACTTGATAGAATTTACCGATCATGGGACATTGATGTTATCCCACTGTCAATAGTGAGGGAACCTTCCACTGATGATTGCAAACCCCAAGTTACTAAAAATGACTCTAGATCCACATCCTAGAGCAAGATGTATTGAATTCGATAGGAAGAAATTCGCTAGAAGGAGGGAATTAAGGCATCCCCCATCATCCAACACGAGGAGTAGCAGAAGGCCAAAGATTTAGAAGAACTCAGATGAAAATATTGAAAGGATCAAACCAAGATATGACTCTGGCATGTACCAAATAGAATATCACATGACAAAGACTCCCTGAATAGTATCCAATAATGAAGACTATTGACAAAGATGAGGAATCCACCAATGGGGTCAAATGGAAACCAAGGTAATGTATGAATCCCTATGCGTGATAATGGTTGTTGACGTCGAAGACAAGGGAAATCGCTCAGTCAACGACCAATGATGGTTTGTCATATGCTAATCATGTTGCTCCTCAAGATTGTTCCTGGATAGGGAACAATGTCAAGGCATCCTATGAGGCTTTGATAAATCCTCCCCACTTTAAGCTTCAAGATGGCTCTTGAGCCAGAGGGGTTAACCCTCAATTTGTCACAAGATATGTTGTTCAAATTCACCTTAGAAAAACCTTTAATACACATTCTTAATGCCATATTTGAAAAGATAAATAAAATAATAAATAACAGGAGAATTTATGGTTGACAGAGAAAGCAAACAACTCTAAACAAACTCTTAGACTAGGACCTCTCCAATGGGTACCTTTCTCCAACATCCAAAGTCACAAAAATAAGTTGATGGAAGAGATAGAAGAAGGATCCCAAATACTAGTGGGAATAACATAATACTCCCTGGCACAGAAATAAATCAAGAAGACATGAAATCCTTAATACATATGACAAGAAGAAAGCGTATGAAAATAATCAAGTGAAGCCAATAATATGCATGAAAACGTATTGACCATTTCACCTAAATGTCATAGCTTAACATTATAAATGAATCCTTGCACAATATTGATTTCTGTGTAGGTTGTTCCTCAATACAAATAGGTAGTAATAAATACCAGACCTATCATAAGTAGTTAAAGAAAACATTCCACTCAGAACCCTAAAATTAGTTAAAATAATAACAAGAAAGTAGCTAGAATATCTTAATTATGATTAAACATATGTTCAGGTACAACCATAAAGAATACAATTAGAACGTGTCTGCAAAATATTTTTATAATTGCACAAAATTGTGAAAAGATTGCATTCAAAGATAAAGAAGAGTTTCTTTGATTAACAATAAGAAAGTTACATAAACAAAGAAAGAAAATACATAATTTGCAGTTTCGATGACGAATCCACTGGCTGATTTTCTAGTTCACAATAAATAAAATGGCCCTGTGGGAACTGAGCATTTAGCTTCTTTGCAGAGCCAAAATATCCAACCCCTCTCAAAGTACCCAGCGCTACCTTTTATTTCTTCTCCAATGTTGAGTTTCGGTTACTAGTCAATAACTTAATTCTAAAATTAAAATATTACATTATCAAAAAAAAACCTTTGGTTTAATCTTTCGGGGATAACTTGCCACTTGTCCTTCTTTCTTTATATACAGGAATAATGGTCAAATATATATATTTCATGTAGAAAGCTTCCATCTTGATTCTGGCATATAAGGAAAGGCATCAAACATGGACATTTAATCTCTTGTCTAATAGAGCTAATGTATTTTCATCTAAACAATATGCCCATAATCAATATCAATGGCTCCTTTGTTTTACTCCCGTTATGACTCTCTACACATATTCCTTTGATAAATCTCTCTTGGCAAGAAATTATAATGGTGATCATTGATCCTTCCATATTTAGTGGCAGGAAAAAGAAAAATGAACACGAGAAAACTCCTCAAAATCACAATAGACCACAAGGATTCTAGATGATTCATGTAGATGTGTTACCTTCATAACGATTCTTCACTCACATAATCAAAGGATTTTGTGCCTCCATTTATCACAAGTGCTATTGCAATCATTGTGCCAATCGAAGTAAAGACGATGATTGACATTATAAAATATTAAGGAGCCCAAAAGCTATTTGTTTCCTTTGTGTTAAACAATCCAGCGCAATGGCAGATGTCACTTAAATGGAGGTATATTACTTCTCCCATTTTTGGGGGTCCAAATGTATAAACAACGAACAATGTTTGTTAGGTGTGTCTTCCATGTCATAGAATATAACACTTTTGTTGATTTATTTTTGCAAGTCATTGTTCAAATACATACCTCATGGGATAGCATAGATGGTAAGATGTGTGCACACTCTTCCGGTACGGGGAGAGGTCATGGGTTCGAGTCTTATATCTTTGGAGTGGCGGTTTAGCACCTCATATCATCCACAAAGTGGAAAATTGTTGAGTGAATTTCTCTGATGAATATTTTCAGAGTAAAACATGCACATACATTAAGGTCACTTTTAATCACGAACACATCTCTACCATCCAC
The DNA here is from genome assembly GCA_009831015.1 of Picea engelmannii. NCBI lineage: Eukaryota > Viridiplantae > Streptophyta > Pinopsida > Pinales > Pinaceae > Picea > Picea engelmannii. The sequence goes on from WSFP011426291.1 coordinate 5,863, forward strand.
ATGGTACCAATGCAGAATTTATGTCAGACATTTAATAATAACTTGTACGAATCTTGATCTGACATGTACTTTCTTTGTAGGGTTTAATATCCCGAGATTACTTATCATTAATATTTTAATTCTAAATATCAAAATTTATATAGAGTATCCTAGATAATTTATAATATAATATATATATATATATATATATATATATATATATATATATATATTTATTATCATATCAACATAATATATATTTTGTGTAATTGATGAGGTATGTTAAATATATTTAAGTTATAATCACAATCTACGTTCACCATGTTACTAGTGTTGATTAATATATGAAGATATTTTTAATACTCAATAACGAAACCAATAGTATAAAATTTGACTATAATCTTTAATAGGCCAGGTCATAAAGTTTCGTAATATTTTAATTTGATTTGATACGACGATCAGACCTAGTTAGGTAGGGTTTGGTAGGTGTTAATTATAGGGTTTAATTTCATGACCAAAATATGATAAACTTTGTGACATATGGTTTATGATAACATGATATAGGTAAAACGCATGAGTGAAAGTTTTAAGTTCATCATCATGATTATGAACACTGATAAATAATCTATGAAAGGACAAGATTGGCGATAATAAAAAAAACTGCTTTGAACTAAGTTTTTCCTTCAAGGTAATCAAGAAAAAGTTAAATGACAAGGATTTGTAAAATTTGAAAAAATTTAAAGGGATATTTTTAGCTACAATAGAGCGCAAGGTCACCCATCAATGATGTAAATAGGCCTAAGGTGCAACTCTAGGTCTTATTCTCATAGCAATGAGTCATATTCAATAAGAGGAGACCCACCAACAAGAAGTCAATGAGTACCTTCTATACTAGCACAAGTGAGATACAAAGATACTTGTGAAACTAAGAAGTACTTGACTGACACGGGAAGGATGACTCAAAAAGCCAAGGAATTCTGCAGAATGGACGACTCAGGCTAAGAATTCCCTTGAACAAAAGCACGTCACATTATGTGAATAAGACAACATGGACTTTAGGAATTGACATAATTTTGTTATGCATGACACATCAACAAACTCTCCATAGTAACTGGAAGAGTAACCGGTTGGAGGAGTACCAATTCTATGTAACTGGCATAGTGTCCTATGGCCATACTAAACCCAAAAATATTGAGACACTGACTCAAAGATTTGTAATTCATTCGAAAAAGGTGAAAAAATGAGTCAGTTTTATACTGTCCATTTTCGGATCACTTGGGATGATTGGTTACCATACAAGTCATGGATATTGATATATTTGTGTTTGGAGGTTTCTGGATCACCCCACTACCCTTCCAAGGTTCATTTTGAAAGAGGTATCCATAAGAGAGATCTATCAACAAATATATTTCACCAATCGACACTTCGTTGATATTAAGAAGGATACTCCCTACAAGGTCCCAAAAGTATGGGTGGGATAATAATTTTCCAAGGAAATATTGAAGAACATATGAGTGAAGCACATCCACCTGACTAGGATTTCATTATCCCCAAAATGACCCACTATGATCCTCTCAACAAGCTCATGAAATTATACTTGAATAAAGAATATGGGTGGAGAAAAGATGCATTGAATGAGGCCTTATGGTACAAGTGTTGAAATGTAGATGAAAACATAATCATTATTGTAGATTAGCTAGTTATAGAGTTACTCAGAGTAAAAAACCTTGAGTTTTAGGTGTGGGGGTGTGGGTTAGGGGGATATAGTTTGGAGGAAGATAAAGGGCATAAAAGTATTCTTTATCTGAAAACTTGTGAACATATTGGTGATGAAGGAAACCAAAAATTAGACAAAGGGATCACCGCAAATGTCAAGCAGTTCATAGAAACATTTTGAGCTCAATAGGAGTTAATCAAAGGAAAAAGGAGGGAAAGAGAGTAAAGGAGTGTTCTATGAACGAAAGTCATGAGATATATCCAACTTGATCATTTCCCTTCCAATCAAGAACAATGCATCGAGGAGGAAGTCATAGATATAAGAGTTAGGGAGGTTATGGAAGGGAAGGTGAAGAAGCATGAGAAATCGATGATTAGGGGAGACAATGAGACTAAAAATGGTAGTCCAAAATAGGGAAAGAAGAAAGAGACAAGGAAACAATAGAATAAGAAGAGCACTGATATCAAATGCTTGGAGGATAAGGAGGTAAAGGCCCCCCTTATAATGAAGAGACATAGAACATAACCCACACACCCAAAGGAGTTGGTGGCATACCAACAATAAAAGATAAATAGGACCATTGACCATAGTTCATCTGTCAATTGAAGCACAACTAGCAGAACTCTACCATAAGTTTTTGAACTTGTCCAACTTGAATATTATCAAAATATAAGGCAAGGTGAGCAACAAGAGGAAAACAGTTTCAATAAAGAAATAGCACATGGATATCCATGTCCTCGTTGATTGAAGGAAAATGTACTACCCTCGCCTCAAGGAACATACCCAAACACTATGGAACGAAAAAGAGCATTGGAAACAAAAAGAAAAAGTCGAAGACAAAGAAAAACACAAATTAAGGGAAAACAAGAAACTAAATGCAAGTGAGCACTAGAGTAAGCACAAAAGTAGTGGGAAGAGGAGAAACAATGGTAGGCCAAACACCAAATAAAATTTGAAGTGGAGGATGCAAAGAAGAGGCAAGTAGAGCTCTAGAAACAAGTAGTAGTAGAAGCAAAAAAAAAAGAAACATGAATTAAGGAAGAAGACACAAGAATAATCTAGCAAGGAGTGTAACTTGAAAGAGAAAGTCAATAAGGAGATCCAAGAGAAAGAAAAATATGATAAGGAGCACTGAGATAAATATAAATTTGACAAGGAATTCCAACCTAAAGAGTAATCTAACAAGGAGTTTCGAACTAAAGAACATGTTAAGAAAGAGTGTTAAACAAAAGAAGCAATTTCCAAGGAACATAGGGCCAAGGAGGAGGATGAAAATGAATGAAGGTTCAAGGAGGAGGGAGAGAACCAAAGGAAAACATAGGAAGAGGCAAAAAATAAACAAAAATCCAATCGAGACATTGAGAATAAGCAACACATGGAAAAAAATAGAGGAATAAGTAGAAGTAGAGTAAAAAACATGCAAGATGTTCATGGAATCTAGCAAAGAAAGGATAGAGGCAACATGGGAGAAAATCCAATAGAAATGAAATAAGAAGCCAACTAAGATGTAGCATGAGGAAATCGATGAGCTTCAAACCATGGTGGATAAATATGATGAACATGTCTCCACAAATGAAGTGTCTCTTCAGACACAACAAGAAGCAACAATCAGGGAAGAAACAATGGTGACATCATTCACAGAGAAAGGATATAATAAAATAAGGAATGCAAAGAGGAACAACATGATGGTGGTCTAAGGGATAAAGTAAACACAAGCTAGAATACCTCAAACAATGACATGATGGTGTTGAGTTTGGGAATACTGAACACAAAAACAATTACCACAATACTACTCATTTTTGAAGTAGGGGATGCCCAACTTTGGTTCCTAGGAAAGGAGAAGCAAGAGGTGATTACATTGTATGAAAAACAGAGTAAAAAGATAGTTGTAGAAGTGGTGATTGCTAGAGAAGGGAAGAAAATTAAATTTAGTGATCATCCTCGAGTGGAGATGTATTTCGATAATAAGAGAGGGATCTGATAAGAGAGGGGTCCTAAAAAAAGTGATAGCAATTATGCCCAAGCATGCATGCACAAGAACAAACCCTTCACTGACTTGCAACAGAGGTATAGACATCAAAGAATGCATGGAAGGAATTGGTCTAAAAGATTTTAAGGGGGGCACTGAAAAATACAATTTCAACTATTTTAGCTATTGGAGCTCCACTAAAAATTGCATAAAACAAATACACAATGAGAAACTTTGATACATATCGGATATTATAGACTAGAGAAAATGAACTAAACATATTCAAACATGACTTAGATTGAAACATAATCGGGATGGCCACAACTTTACAAGAAGCATCTACCATACAATTGTAGAAGAGCAACACCCTAATCACTAATGAGGAAGGGGATGCTCAATTGCAAGTCGAGGGACCTTTCCACAAAGTAACCAATGAGGTAGATCAAACATTCCACTTAGGTTTGAAAGGCAACTTGGTATTTGATGAAGGTTGGGTTGATAAATATGTACAAACCTGGGCAAAAAGGACCACTTTTACCTTACAAGGGTATCATAAGTTGCACAAGATACACAATGATTTTGATGAGTTGGAAGTGAGACACTACAACTTGGTGATGGAAAAACTAACATTAGATGAACTTAAGGCATAGGTTTAGGCATGAAGAACAAAGTTGTTGGAATGCAAATTCCAAAACCCACCATAGTTAGGAGACTAGGAAGCAACATGGACCAACTCACAACGACAATTACTAGTTCTAGCACACGATTTTTGACCAGATAAGTCGACATAGCTACGAGGCCACCAAATGGTCCAATGTCGGATAGTGTTGGGTGTGAACACACCCCTGATTGAGTAATCAATACCTAGGAACATCTAGCTAACTACACATTATAAATATATGAATCAATGTTGACATTATCAACATGTCGATGGAAGGAGTGTTTGATCTATGCTGACCTTGTCAAATGACACGTAGGCTATAAGAATAGATGGCTATGAAAGTAGTAGGTGGGATATTATTTGTATATATAATTGCTATAGTCCCTCACCGCTACATAACCACTATTTGGTAAACTTTGCTATGCTCTTTCAATAGTGAGTTTTCCTCCCAATTTGTTAGGTTGTTTCCCATTATAAATATTGGGGTTTCATGGTGTGGATAATTGTTTAATAATTGGATTCTATTATCAACATGTTTTTATTTGAGTCATTTTATTTTTAAGTAACTTTCCCTTATGCTTATGTGGTTTATAAGACCGAAATAGTAGAAATGATTGTTAAGTTGTCACTAACTATGTGTTTTATGAGAACGTTATGTGTTGTGTTTTGTTTAAAGTTTGTTTTTCAGTGCTAGGCTGACTTACTTGGTCAAAATATTGATATTGTTTGTTATTTTTTAGTTTGGAGTAGATTTAAGAACCAAAATATATGAAAATTTTACCTCTTCCTAATTTGTCAGTATGTTGATCATTGTAGGAGAAAGCACTGCTCAATATCTACCTTCCCATTTTTACATACTCGACACAATCTTTCCCTCCATGGCTCCTTGTGTTGTTTCCATCTTGTTCTGTCACATCTTACCCTATGTGCATTCGTTCTTAGTTGTTACATTACTTTTTTTTCACGCCATGGGATGTTAAGCTTCGAGTATTTTTTTTTTCACTTTGATCTCCCCCTATTTGTTGAAGTTGTCTATGTAGTATTGTTTTTTTGTTTTGGTGTATTTTCTCCATTTTCTCTTCTTGTATCATTCTTGTACATGGTTTTTCAATAAATTTTTATTTGTTGGGCACCTTTCTTTTTCTATATCCTGCTCTTCAAACCATTTTATGCACTACCATTTTGATGTTTTATCCCTTTTTTTTAGCTCATCTTAACTTATTTTAACCAAAATCTCATCTTTGTCCATTACTATAATTTTTTGTCTATACACAATCAATTTTCTTAGTGCCTCCAATTCTATTGGGTATAGTCACGTTTCAACTAGGAGTATCTCATAAGGAGTGTTTTTGTTTACTCTTAGACAACTTATTATCATGGGTTTTGCACTTGCTTCATCTAGTTCTATTTGCTTATGGATATACTTGGTCCCTATACTTCACATCCATAAAGGAGTATTCGGTTATGGGAATTTGAAAGAGGGAGCACAATGTTTTCCATTCCCAAGCCTATGTTGTCCTATGCTTATTTTTCACTAGGAAGAATGTTTTGCACCATCCTTGTAGTGTTTTAATGCATGTGTATATGTCCCACCTTAGTTTTTCATTGTCCCACCTTAGTGTATATGTCCCACTTTTTGGTTGTTTTGTTTTGTGTTTTAGCAATAAGACTCCTATCTTAGTTTTCTTGTGTCCACATTCACTCAACCTCCGCATAAAAGGACCATAATACCTTTAAGTAATCTGGTAGGTTATGTAATGTCATAGTTGTCTGTGTTAAAATTGTCTGCATACAACAAGATCTTTATGATAACCCCTACTATGTTCATCCCTCCCCTATCTTTCATGTTTATTCGTTCCTCTAACTTATCTATGTAAAGGTTGAACAATGTGGGGGAGAGGAGGGAACCATGTTTCACTTTGATGTCACTACTTAAGCTGTCTAAAAGACCCTCTACTATTTTGATTTTAATTTTTTCGTACTCATATCTCTTATGGATCACTACCCCCCACCCATTTGGAACCCATTTTTTGTCAATCTCTCTCATAGTTTCCCTATTGGGATAATGTTGAACCTCTTTTTGAAATCGATAAAACACACCTTAATTCTTCACCTATATTGTCCTAAGTCTTTTCTATTATGTTTCTTAGTGTGAGGAAACGATTGATGGTAGAGTGCTTTGGTGGAAAATGAGTTCAAAGAAATGAGTTCGCTCTTTGGCTCTTTTGTCCCTTTTCTCTACCCATTTGCCTACTTTACTCCACACAACCCCTTGTATGGGCTCAGTAAATTCTCAATTGATTATGATGGTTGTGAAGTAATATGTACACCTTCGTAAACTAAATAATCAAATGGCTACATGGAAGAGACCCTTGTCCCACAATCAAGGAAACTCATGCATTGATTTGATATTAAGCTAGGCCATTACATTAAAAATAACTCATTATTATTATTATTATCCCTGCCATGTAGATATACAATATTCAATTTTATGTTGAATGCTATTAGTTATATTAGTTATATCGTTAATCATAGTTTTTTTTAACAATTTGTAATGTTAAACATAGTAACAACAAAAATAAATATATATATATTTTTAATATAAATTCCCTTTGATATTTGATGCTATTGGAGAATGGATTCAGGGTCTTATTATTGGCTTCATTTCATATGAGGTGTATAATTAATGTTTACATTTAAACTTATGTAATTGCATTGAATGCATGGATGTTATGTCTGTAATTTTATTTAATGTTATTTAATCTGTAGAGTACAAAGGGAAGACGTGTCAGCTTCCAAAGCATGCTGCTGCTACTAGCCACATATATCATCTTGTATCCTCTCGCCACCCCAATATCCAATGCTTCTCTCACGCCTAAGCACCAATGCGTATCAATTTTTTTTTATTCATGTCCATTTTCAATTTCTTTGACTCAAATATTCAAAGAATTTGAGAAGCTTTCACTTGTGATTTGGCAAAGTTGGGGGATTTGGGCTTTGAAATTCGAAAATCCATGGTAAATTGTTAGTTTTAAACCTTGGTTCTGCTTGGTCAACTGGTTACGAAAATCATCCCACAAGCAGCGTGCGGCTTCCAGATTTTGGACTGGTCTCACTAGCAATCTACACGTGATTCTTCACTGGCTTAGATGTTGCCTGGGCTCGGGCCAACAGATTTCTATAGGCAGAGATAAAATCATTGGTTTCGAGGACCGATCCCTTCTCTCGGATCCCTTGATTTCGCATTGAGCATTAATCAATACACAGTTTTAGCACAACTGAGAGACCCCTCCAGCGCGACCTCCTTTTCCGAACAGTGGTTAAGCAGTGATGCGCTCGGCCTCACTGGATTTTTAGCAAAAGAGTGGCATCTTTATTGCGTTGCATTAAGAGGAGCAGGCGTCTTGCTAAGGAATACAACGGACTCCCTGGTGTGGACTGGGGGAGATTCCCCAGGCATTATTTCAGTAAAGAAAATCTATAAGGCCCTCATTAACTCTCTGGACTTCCCAATTGTCAGCGGATGGTTACAAAATCTCTGGAAATGGAAGATTCAATTAAAAATCAAATTTTTCCAGTGATTGGCTGCGAACCATAAAATGCTCACTTGGGATTCACTACAGAAAAAAGGTTGGAAGGGGCCGCGGTCTGCCAACTTTGTAACTGTAATTCTGAGGACACTGACCATGTTCTCATCCACTGCTTATTCTCAAAGGAGGTATGGAACCACTTATCCAATCTCTAATATTTAAAATTAAAGTGAGAAGGTATTACAATCATGGAATGCTTTAATAGTTGGTCAACAGATAAATCGACACCTCTCAGCTTGTCAACGATGGCGTGTTGACACATTTGGTAAGAAAGGAACCAAACCATTTTTGAGGAGCAATCTCCCTTTCTTATTTCAGTGCTGCACATGATTTTTGGTTCTTACTCCTGGTAGCTTTCATCACTCAAATTAAAACCAATTAGAGCTTGTAACATTTCGCAGTATGAGGGGTTCATTTTGGCTTGCTTTGATGGTGCAACTCTTTCAAATGGCGAGTGCTGCGGAGCGGGAGGTTTCATAAAGCTTTAGACATTAAAGGCCATTAAATGGTTCATAAATTGCGGAGCCAGAAAAAATACAAAGGCAGAGCTCATGGGATTGTGGGCGACACTCACTTTGGCTATTCATTGGTCGATCGTAAAACTGCAAGTCTTGGGCGACTCAAAGGTAATAATCAATTGGATAAATCAAAAGGGTTGACTTCATGCGGTTAACTTTGAAGGTTGGAAACTGAAAACAAAAGAATTGGCCACTTCCTTTCAAGACATAAGTTTTCAACACATCTGCAGGGAGCACAACAAAGAAGCTGATATACTTTCAAAGAGGGCACTCAAGGAACCTGAAAGCAGATTGTCCTTTTTTCACTGGGAAAATGGGACTGAAAGTCATCACTCTCACCTTAACATTTTTGAACCTTAAGAGGCTATGGGGTTGAGATATGCAGCGAAGCCTTTGACTGCATTTAACATTGCTGAAGTCTTTTTTCTTCGTTTCGTTTGTATCTTCTAGAACAATTTCGATTGTATTTGTGATAATGATCGGGTTTCAGATTTTAGAATCAAGACTTGCCTGTATGGCATAGCCTAGAATCGATTTGCTGTGTAAATGAAATTATACTTCAATATAATTTTGAGATATTTTTCTATTTGAAAAAAAAAACCTTGGTTCTGCAAAAGTACGTGGAGTTTTTGTTTTCAAGGTATTCATTTATTTTTAGTTTGGGAATCATTTGAATACACAATGAGAAATTTGCTAAAACTAATTCAGAAATTAACCATTGTTATTTTTTACTTGGTTGGGATATAGTAGTTGATATCATTGACTTAACATTGAGTGGTGGAAGTGGGAATTGAGGGGATTCATAGGTTCTTATAAAACCAAGACAATGCTTGGTCTTTGCTACAACACTGCATTCAAGCATGGTTAGAATGTTCAGGGTATTGTCGACGGGAAATTTAATAGGACTTGGAGGCCTGAGAGGTAAAATTTATTGATTTCCTTAAGAAATTTGTGATTATATTAGTTGTAGAGGTTCTTTATGGATTTCCTAGGAGTTTGTCATTATGTTCAGTGTGGAACAATCCAAGATAATATATTAGTGATTTTTTTTGCTAGTCTTTGTAACTTAAGAAAAAAAAAAGGAATTGCAAAATACTGGATGATTGTGACATCTGATGATGAAACATTGCATTTGAAAGAACTTAGGTTCATCTGTTACTTTTGTGTTCTTTGTAAATTTCATTTACAATATGATTACCTTATTTAAAGTAATAATAATAGATGGACAAATAATGAAAACTTGGAGCCAAGAGACGTCAAGATAGGGTTATTTATGAAATTACCAAGCTTTCCAGTTGAATAGTAATGTAATAATTCATAATGGAGTTTCTTTGGTTGTTTTGAGTCTTTTGGTTGTAATGAGGCGAGTAAAACCATGTGTCGATGATTATGATCGCTACGACAAAGGTATATAGAAATTCACTGTATCATGATAAATCTTAAGATTTTTGAAAATGCTTTGACTATGATTTTTGAGAAAGCTAAATGAGATTTGTGTATTGTGAGGTATCTTCTGTGATTATCCTTTCATTGAAGTATGTGAGGTGTATACCACGATCTTGCAGAACTTCCAGGGGTTTGTGTGTCTTCACTGTACTTATATGTGTTTTCTTCATTGCCTTTGACTATATAATGCGAAACTTGTGAAAATTTGAGAGTGCATTGTCTACAATTTTTGAGAAAGCTGAACGAAATCTGTGTATTCTGATGTGTCTTATGTGATTATCCTATCACTGGAGCGTGTGCACTATATACTATGATTTTACAGAGTTCCCAGTGATTTGTATGTCTTTACTTCAATTATATGTGTTTTTTCATAGTTTTTGAGTAGCATTTGACTATATTATGCGAAACTTGCTAAAATTTAAGAATGCACTGTCTGTAGTTTTTTGAGAAAGAAATTTGTGTATTGTGATGTATCTTTTGCTATTTTCCTTTCATTGCAGAGTATGAGGTGTATGTTGTGCTTTTGTAGAGCTACTAGGAGTTTCTGTTTTTATCATATATATATATATATATGATAAAAACACAATCATTGGAGAATAAGCTATAACAAACCAGAGAAATCAAAGCTAAAGGAAATAAAAAGAGGGTGAACACTTTTGAAATTGTATTGTTCTTTCTTGCAATTGCCTATTGTTATTGTCATAGGCATAGCTTGGGAATTGTTTGAAGAACATTGATTAGGAAATGGCAGAAATAATAGATGTTGAAAGCTATCAAATGAAGGAGCAATGCACTATACATAATAACATTGACCAAGTATTGAATATCAATGTTTTTTTTAGACTACATGCATTTTTACATACATGAGGGAACTGTTTATTTGGTGCATTTCAAGTTCCATTGCATTTTCGATATTCTTCCACTGAGTGGCAAAATGGATCGAGAGACTATTTCTTAGTTTCTTTAAACAATGGTAATGAAGAGACATTGGAGTTGGTATTAATACGAACTAGGATTTGATTTTTTGTATCAATTACATGGGATCCATGATGTTCACACACATCTTTGCAAGATGTGTTTGTCTGCATCTATGAAGCTAGATGAGATAGATAGAAGACTATGGGAAGATACATTTTGCATATGATGATTGGCAAAGTGGTTAAATATACCAATTGGAGTTTGGTCACTAAGAAGAAAAACAATATATTTATTGTTCAATGCAAATGCAAATACATATCCATATTGCAACTTGTTTCATAACACAAATCTTGTTAGTGAGCACTTTGAGTAAAATGAGGCTTCATACCCCCATAACAAAAATCTTGTCACTGAGGACTTTGATTAAAATGAAAAAATGAGAACTTTCATTAAAATGAAAAAAATGAAGCTCCATGCCCATTCCATGCCCCCATAACAAAAATATTCCATGCCCCCATAACAAAAATTTTGTCACTGGGGACTTTGATTAAAATGAAAAAAATGAGGCTCCATGCCCATATGGGCAAAATGAGTGGAAATGAGTATAACCTTTTAAATTTAATTGATAGGCAATGTATAAATAAAATTTTATTTAAAATTTTTTAATAGTTAATATTAAATAAATAAAATACATTTTATATTAAAAAAAATGTTCATACAAAAATAAATAAAATTATTTAATAGTTAATATTAAATAAATAAAATAAATTTTAAATATCTATAATTTTATAGATATCATTTTTGTTGGTTTCAATCTCATTTCTTCATCCTTTTGAGCATCACTTGATGTAATCAGTGTTAAGTGGATTATTCAAATCATGAGAATTATTGATCAGTTAGGACTAATACTCATGAATATGAGTCATAGATTAATAATTTACTCTACAAAGTTAATCCCAAAAACGATATCTAATATGTTACACTGCTAAAACCTCTCTATACTTAAAAATAAATTTTATATTCTTAAAAAAAAAAAACTCATAATTATCCAAATTATGAACAAATAAAACTTTCGTAGACAACTTCCCATTTTAAATTCTTACATTCACAATGCACAATCCCCAGCTCTAATGCGATCAACATGTCCCAAAGGCAGGGCCGACTGAGGGAGGCGTTGCACGTTTTGCAGATTGTAGGCTGCCCTGTAGACGTTTCTGTGTATATTTCTCTGTTGCAGGCCTCCATTAAGGCCAAAACCTTGTCGCACGGAAAACTAGTCCACGCCCACATCATTCAAACAGGATGCTCACCCCACAGATTCCTGTGGAACACACTTGTCAACCTTTATGCCAAGTGCGGCAGTCTGTTGGACGCTCGCAGGTTTTTCGACCAAATGTCCTCACGAGATGCCTTCTCATGGACCGTGGTAATTGCAGGCTATGTGAGGCATGGCTTTGCCGAGGACGCTTTAAATTTGTTTTACCAAATGCAGCAGAGTAACATTCAACCTGATCAGTTCACCTTTGCAAGTGTTCTTCCAGCTTGCGCCAAATTGGGTGCTTTGGAACAGGGCATGGCAATCCACGATGAAATAACGAGAAATGGGTTTCAGTTTGATTTGTTTGTAGGAAGTGCCCTCATAGATTTGTATGCAAAATGCGGGAGAGTTGAGAAAGCACGCGATGTGTTTGACAAAATGCCTCAACGAGATACGGTCTCATGGAATGCCATGATTGCAGGATATGTGCAGAATGGACATGTAGACGAGGCTCTGCAGTTCTTTCGGAATATGCCTGAACGAAATGTGGTTTCATGGAATACCATGATTGCAGCTTATGCCAAGGATGGACCTTTTGAGGCGTCCTTGACACTGTATGATGAAATGCAACTAGCAGGTATCCAACCCAACCATTTCACCTTTGCCAGTGTTCTCCCAGCCTGTGCAGAATTGGGAAATATGAAACAGGGCAAGGAAATCCATGAGGAAATAGTTAGATGTGGATACCAGTCTGATGTCTTTGTGGCTAACGCACTGATTGACATGTATGCAAAATGCAGTAATATGGAGAAGGCACGCGATGTGTTTGATAAAATGCCACAACGAGATGTGGTGTCATGGAATGCTATAATTGGAGGCTATGCGCAGAATGGACACGTTGATGAGGCCCTGAAAATCTTTCAGAAAATGCCGGAACAAAACATGGTTTCATGGAATACAATGATTGCGGCTTATGTTAGGGATGGACTCTGTCAGGAGGCCTTGACACTGTTTTATCAAATGCGAAGAAAGGGCATCCAACCCAACGAGTTTACCTTTGCCAGTGTTCTGCCAGCATGTGCCAGATTGGAAGCTCTGGAACAGGGTATGGAAATCCATGAAGAAATAATAAGGTGTGAATATCAGTTTGATATCTTTGTGGGGAATGCCCTTGTAAACATGTATGCAAAATGTGGGTGTGTAGGGAAGGCATGGCAATTGTTTCAGGAAATGCATTGTCGAGATGTGGTCTCATGGAATGCAATGCTTGCAGGATATGCACACAATGGACATTTTGATGAGGCTCTGGAGGTTTTCCAGGAAATGCAACTGGCAGGTGTGAAGCCAGACACAAACACCTTTTCTAGTGTCCTGTCAGCATGCTCTAGCTTGGCAGATCTGGAGCAAGGGATGGAAATCCATCAAGAAATAATTAGAAGCGGTTTTCAGCTTGATGTCTCTGTGGGGAGTGCCCTGGTGGACATGTATGTAAAATGTGGGAACATAGAACAGGCACATGATGTATTCAAACAAATGCCACTGCGAAACGCTATATCCTGGACAGCGATGATTGCTGGGTATTCACTGAATGGGCATGCCATGGAAGCTCTGAAGCTTTTTCGAGAAATGGTACGGGCAGGAGTAGAGCCAGATTCAAAGGCCTTTGTCAGTGTCCTTCCAGCAAGTGCCAACTTGGGAGCTCTGGTACTAGGTATGGAAATCCATGAACATATAATTAGAAATGGACTTCAGGATGATGTGTTTGCAGCCAGTGCACTTGTAGATATGTATGCAAAATGTGGGGACATAGAGAAATCACGCCATTTGTTTGATAAGATGCAAGAGCGAAATGTTGTCTCCTGGACAAGTATGATCTCAGGGTATGCCATTCACGGCTACGGCAAGGAGGCAATTGAACTCTTTGAACAAATGCAACATTCTGGCTTGAAACCCAACCATGTAACGTTGGTTTGCATTCTGTCTGCTTGTTGCCATGCTGGTCTAGTTGACACAGGCCGGCGATTCTTTGAGTCTATGGGTGAACATTATCAAATCACACCTACAATGGATCACTACAGCTGCATGGTTGACCTTCTTGCACGCTCTGGACACCTGGACGATGCACATGAGTTTATCAACAGAATGCCATTAAAACCTGATGCTACAGTGTGGGCATGTTTGCTTGGTGCCTGTAGAATACATAACAATGTAGAGTTAGGCAACCATGTTGCAGAGCAACTTTTTAAGTCTGATCTTAAAGATGCTGCACCTTATGTTCTACTGTCAAACATGTATGCCACAGCTGGAAGATGGGAGGGTATTGAAAAGGTGCGGAAAATGATGAAAGACAGGAAGGTCAAGAAAACACCAGGATGCAGTTGGATTGAAGTCAATAAACAAGTTCATACCTTCCTCGCAGAAGACCGATTACTCCCATAAATGCCAAAAATAATTCAACGTTGAAGAGATTGTCCAGGTAATTGAAGGCTGAGAGGTGCATGCCATGTTATGTCAGGACACACTAAATGGTGCAGAGAAGCGGAAATAAAGTCATTTGTTGCTATAGAAGTGGTTCTTTGTATTTGGGCTCATCAATGTGGCTCATGGGATAACCATTTGGGAGTGTAATGACTGCTACTCTGCCATCAAGTTCATCCCCAAGATTGATGCGGAAGAAATTGTTGAGAGATGCCAAGCTTCATCATAATGTGAGATGGTTTTGAAAAGGTGAAGATGATCAATGACATGACAGTCAAAAGGATACATGGATGCAGTTGGAATATAGGTCATATGATCAACTAGATCAAGGGCAAGGTAGATTAATGATAAACTAGTACATGCTTTCTTTGCAGAATATTGGTCATACTTATAGATGCCAAGAAACCATGCAAAGTTGGAATCATTGCCTGGGCAGTTGAAGGCAGTGGAGTATGTGCCTGGAGACAATATTGAACAAAGTGTGTTATGTACATGGAAATTCATTGCCACCAAGTTTATCTCCGGGACTGTTAAAAAAAAAGGTGTGAGAGATGGTGACCTTTATAATCATTTGAAGAATGGAGGGAGGGTGTTCTTGAGGGTATAATGACTGATGCCAATTAAAGCAAGCTGGAATCATAAATTTATTAAACAATAAAATTTCTGTATTATCAGCCTTGCATTATGAGCAAGGGAATAAACATTAGTTTGTGTCTGACAGACCATGATGTTTGGTATTGCAAGTATTTGTATTCTATCTTAGAAGGTAGAATGGTTGTGCGGAGTGATGCAGTATGCCAAAGCCACGAATGGTATATAACATCTGCATGTGACGTCTAGTGGGATGACAATATGGATGGGAAATAAAATGCTTAAGATCTCCCTTTGGAGATTGGAGATGATGCTCGTGTTTTGTGCTTTGGTAATAGCAAAAGAAGAAAACTGACAAACACTTTCTTTCTGGTTTATTTCATAAGACATCAATTTTTACAGTAGACAGAAATTGATCAACATGTGCTTGAAACTCTTAGGTTTCCCTATTGCACTGTTAAGGCATATCTAGTCTTCAAAAATGAGAAATTCACTTCCAATTCCTTGTGAGGATAGTATTTGCAGATTGTGTACACTCCAGGAGGTTGAGATCAAGGAGCATTTTATTTACTAGGTACCCCCATTTACTAGGAGATTTGAGCAAGATATTATTGCCTTTTCAAAGATGTTGGAGGGAGCCTATCTGTCTTTCTTTGGTTACCATGACCAAATTGGCTGTCTTTCAGGAGATGATAGTTCCTCTGACGCCAGACTTTACGGGAACCCTCTAGGTTGATTTGCTTGATTTCTTCCTTCTTTCAGCCTCTCTACGATGAAACTGCTACAACACATCGTCCAAACTCTTTCGTAGATGATGGAGATGCCACCAATATAGTCAGGAGATGCACTGTTTCCCGCATTTCTACAAGCTCAACCAACCCCTTTAGAGCCAACCATCGACACAGGGTGACAACAATACCATGCACAACAGATTTAGAGCTTTTCACTATGACCATATTATGATCTTCATCATTTCCACGAGTGGTTTATTGGTCTTGATTGTTAGGAGAGCACATAGCAATTTGCTACCCCACTCGGTCTAGGCCATTCTCCAATTGACATTCTTAGACTTGGCCTTAGGGACTTCCTACAAATTCATAGATCGATTGATTATCCTAATACTACTTCTGAACATCATAAAGGTAAGCATGGATCACTACACATAGTTGCTTACATTGGATCCCATTTTGGTTGTATTCTTTCAGTTGTTTTGGGATGTTCTCCATGCTTTAGGCAAAGAGTTTTCTATTTTATTCTATTTTAATTT
>ML864932.1:11219-22165 GCA_009831015.1 Picea engelmannii
AGTTTTTCAAAGCATGCTGGGAAATTGTCAAATACGACATTTATAGGGTAGTGGAAGACTCTAGAAGAACAACCTCCATTCTAAAAGCACTAAATGCTACAATGATTACCCTAATCCCCAAAGAAAATGAAGCCAAAACCCCTGATCATTACAGACCTATAGCACTATGCAATTTGGTTTACAAGATAATCTCCAAAGTCATAGCAAATAGATTGAAACCCCTCCTACCCACACTGATCTCACAAGAATGGGCAAGCTTCGTGATAGGAAGACAAACAATGGAAAATATCATCCATGCCCATGAGCTTATCCACACCCTAAAGTTTCATAAGAGAGGGAGAATGATTATACAATTGGACCTAGCAAAAGCTTATGACAAAATTAGCTAGCACTATATGCTCAATACTCTGGAAGCCTTTTCACCTAGCACTAGATCAGCTGGATAGTCATCCTGGTGTCCAAAACTAGTTACTCACTCCTAATAAATGGGGCCCCAACCAAACCTTTCTAGCCCATGAGAGGCATCAGACAAAGAGACATGTTTTCCCCCTTCCTGTTCATTCTTATGATGGAAGGTCTCAGTAGAAGCATAAAAAGCGCAGCAGCAGGAGGAGAAATAATAGACATCAAACCTTTCGAAAACTGCCCTACTTCCACACACCAACAATTCATGGATGACACTTTACTCCATGGCATACCCACAGTCAAGGAAGCAAAAGCCTACAAACGAATCCTGGAAGAGTTTGGGGAACCTCGGGTGTATAGATCAACCACTCCAAATCTAGGATCTTCTTCTTCAATACCAATCCTGCAATCCAAAGAAATCTGGTCAATTTTTTGGGCTTTGAATGCAAATCACTCCCAACCAAGTACTTGGACATCCCCCTGATAGACAGAGCTTACAATTTGTCAGCTTGGGAGGGAATAATCAACAAGTTACATGAGCGGGTAAAAAATTGGATGTACAGATCCCTCAACCAAGTGGGAAGACTTATTCTAACCAAGTTTGTTCTGCAAGCAATTCCAACCTTTATGATGTCCGTTTTCCCAACCCCCAAGGGGATACTCCAAAAAATAAGAACCATCCAAAGGGACTTCCTGTGGCGAGGAGCGGTAACAAAGAAAAAATGGGCCATGGTGGCTTGGGAAAGGGTCTGTAAACCAAAAAGCAAAGGGGGCCTAGGGATACAAGACCCATAAGTAACCAATGACACCTACAGGGTGAAACTCTAGTAGCGTTAGGTAAAAGAAACCACCACACCATGGGTAAATCTATGGAAGGAAAAGTATGCCTCAGACATAAGAGACTAGGATAGAATCTGCTTCAGAGGCACCAAGGAGGGTTCAATCATCTGGAACCTATCTTGGCGCAACAAAGCCTGGATCGAGACACACAACTTTTGGGAAGTAAGGAACGACAGAACAACCAGATTCTGGGAGGACACCTAGCAACAAGAACCTAGAATGGAAAATCTGAACAGCGAGGAACTCCAACAGGAAATGATCGTGCAAGGTAAAACCAGAGTCTACCATTACTGGAAACAAGAAATAGATCACAACAAATGGAGAATCTGGGACACTCTCACTACACAAAATAGAGACCAAAACACAACAACAATAAAAGAGGTGGAGGAGGAATTGGGGAGACAAAAAATTGTAGTCTCGGAAGGAAATGACCAACTGAGATGGGGACAAAAAGACGATGTGAAATTCAACTTAAAAGAAGCCCGACATTATATTGTGGACCAGGACCAAGAAGACCCAGATCAACAATGGGATAAGCTTTGGAACAACCCCCAATGGCCAAAAATTAAAATTTTCAAATGGTTAATACTCCACAACCGAATTCTAACTTGGGAAAACCTAAGGAAAAGGGGATTCATAGGCCCATCCAGATGTCACCTTTGTCAAGCTAAGGAAGAAACAATGAACCATCTCCTCGATGAATGCATCTACACAACAAATATCTGGGACTAGGCGACAGGTATCTTCCGACAGTCCAATAGGATCCGAGGTAACATCTCCGCAACTATCAATATCTGGAAAGAGAAATATAGCAAAAAATAAGAGGTGAATCTCTG
This sequence comes from Picea engelmannii, assembly GCA_009831015.1. Classification (NCBI taxonomy): domain Eukaryota; kingdom Viridiplantae; phylum Streptophyta; class Pinopsida; order Pinales; family Pinaceae; genus Picea; species Picea engelmannii. Next base: position 13,301 of record ML864932.1, read on the forward strand.
TTGGACCCTTATTCCGGGGATGATCATATGGGAAATATGGAAATAAAGGAACAGACGCATCTTCAGGAATGAAAGCCGGCCAGAAGAGAAACTCAAGAAAACAATAATATCCATGATAAGAGAAACAGTGCAGAGCCACAACTGCCAGACAGGAAGAGCGCAACTTATAGACCAGGACTCCTAAATTCTATAAGCTTTCCACCTGAAATATGGACACAATCGCAGTCAAGTAATACGGTTATCGAAACTCCAAGAAGGTGAGCGCAATTAGAAACCCTCACTAGCAGGATCCATCAAGTTAAATTTTGACGAGGCATCAAAAGGTAACCCAGGACAGACATGAATGGGAGGAGTAATCAGGGGCAGTGAGGCAAACATAATCTGACTATACACTGGGAGTATGGGAAACTCAACCAACAACACTACGGAATTCAGAGCCCTGGAGACTGGCCTCGATATTCTAAGCTGAGAAAGGATGACAAACGCCATAGTGGAAGGTGATTCCACGTGGGTTTCAACACAATAAAGAGACTCCAAAATGGAACTAGAGTGGGAAAAATTCAGAGGCACTGGCGCTTGGCACATTCGCTGCAAACAATTCAGGAGCACTTGCAGACAGGGATCACAGTGGAGTTGTGCTGGGTACGTAGGTCAAGAAATTGACTGGCAGACAAAATCGCTAACGAAGGGGTCAGCAAGGAAGGAACAAAACTTGACACTATATGGAGTAACATCCCGAATGGTCAGTTCAGAATAGACTGCATCCACCTAGCGACAAAAGACCGTGACGGTAGCTGAAGTACGGATGACCACATCGAGGATGAAGGCGCAGGGATAACTGAAGGGCACGTAGGAACCATGCATAATCCGATAGCTCATCACTCAAACACAAGTTACAATGCAGACCCAGGTCACAGAGCAAAAGGAGGTACAACACCAAGGTCTTGTCAATAGGAAGAAGTACATGGGTTGTGTTGGCCCTTGACTAAGTTTTGAGGATTCTCGGTCATTTTTGACTTAATTTTGGGACTTTGACAGGTTGTCGAAGGCAGAGCGCAAGACGAAGCGGAGATCGCAGGATCTCGACTCTGTTTTGGGATTTGGGATTATGTAATGGGTATGGGATGTTGGCCCATGGGTTTATCCATCCTTAGGCCTATTTTGTAGTGTATAAATAAGTAGCTAGGGGGGGAGAGAGAAGTAGTAGGCTAGTGTGCTAAGTGCTAGAGTTGCATCTATGTGATGTTAGGCCGATGAGCTAAGTGTTGAGTGCTAAGTGCAAGTGTGGATTGTAGATGCTTTGTGCATACTATGTGAGACTTTCATTGATAAGTGCAAGTGGTTGTAACAAACTGTGGAAGGATTTGTGCTGTAACACAAGGAAGGAGGATCTAGCAAGGTGCGCAGATCTCCTGCCCTCTACGGAGTGGGACTTGGATGCTATGTGTCTGTAAGAAGCTTGACCCAAGGTAATAAATAAGAGAAAAGTTGGTGGATGTATCCCCAGGGTGGGGGTGAACCACGTACATGTTGTGTTGCTTTGCTTTGTGCGATATATTGATGTGTTTACTTGCTTAGTGCTTTAACATAGATGAATGATAGATAGATATGTTAATGTTATGTGTTTAATAGTATGGATGAATACTAGATCTGGCCTATGTGGAGGTGCTTAAGTGCTTGAATGTAGTAGATCTGAATGAATACTGCGATATCTTTGAATGGAAGACTTACCTGGATATCTATGAGTGCCCATGGAAGTTCGACAAAGGAAGAATTTTAAGTTGTTAAATTTATTGAGAACAACACTCCATTTGTTATGTTACTAGGAAAACCTTGGATTGAAAAAGATCATGCCAGAAGGAAAGAAGAAAAAGTATTAGAACACAAGAAGCAAGAGTTGAAAGATTTCATGACTAGGAGGATCGCACACTTGATTGAAGAACAGGAGAACCGAGCGAAGCTATTTCAAACCAGAGACTTGGATGTCGAATTTGGAAGAACACTAGAAGACCCACAGAAGACTGAAGTACCTATTCGAAATACAGATCAAGTATTACCCCTTATTTCTAGGAAAGAATCTCAACAACGTGAAGTTACTCTGTTGAAAGAAGATAAGAATCAGAATGGAAAAAGGAATTCTGAGATGAAGCTCACTGGAAAGAAGGATAGAAAACTAAGTAAGAAGAGAGCTAAGATCAAAAAGTTACAGAAGGTTTCTGAGGGAACTTCATAGAAGGAAAATTTGCAAAATTGGAACTTCGTCGGGATATCATAACTGCGTCACATGGCACTTCGCCATGGTGAGGCAATATAGCCGTATGTCCAAAGAACTTAGCACAATTGAAGAGTCTATGAAAGAAGTACTCATCGACCTCATGACTGAGAGAGTCATGTCGGAAAGAGTGATGTCTATAGGTGTACAAGAATCCTCGACGAGAGGAGTGCAAGCCTCTCCATCGACTGCTCGCGGAGCCAGACCATCCCGACCATCGACGGAAAAGAGAACTAAACACAAAGATGACCTAGCAAATGTGAAGTTGATCCCAACCATATTGCCCGACTACATCCCGCCTCTGGCCAACACGGTGAGTCGAGATAGTGTGGTGAGATATTTCGAGTACACCATGGTTACTGCGTACCTCTCGAAGGGGATACGCATAGTTCGAGCACAACATGACAAATTGCAGCATTGAAGTTCAGTGACTTCAACCTCAGAGATCGCAAGAACTATAGTATGCTTGCCCTGTATAAATACCTAACCAGGACAAAGGGGAAGAACTCAAAGATAATCCCTCAGCCGTGGATGTTGAATCTCGTGCAATCCACTTTGTTAAATGTAATGAAAATCCCACACTTCGGAAGGCACCTGGAAGTCAACGTCTATGTCAAGCTATTACTTTCATGTTACCATGGCAACTACTTATGGCTAGACCGTTGTATCATAGTCGACCCGATGTTGATCCATAGGATCACATGATTAAGTATGCAAGGACCCAACTCGTAGGAGTTCTATCTAGGAAAAGCCATAGATTTCGCACTAGCACAGAAGATTAAGGATACATACGATGATGTTGAAAAGGGGACGTGAGGCTACAAGGTAGCCTCCATCCAAAATGGCGCAGTGCGCTTATCCTGTCAGTTAATTGCAGGAAAGTTAGTAAGGAAGAACATACCAATGCAGGTCACGAGCTTTGTTGTTGACCTCGTAGGGAAGTGCGTAGAAGGTCTACAAATGAACTGGGTGAAGTACTGAGTGAATCAGCTGGAACTAGACTGTCATGAAGCACAGAATCAGGACTACGAGTTCCACTTCAGCTGGCTCCTGATCCTTATCACCTTTGTTTCCTGGGAGATGCCGAAAGGTGCAACCTTTCTGGATATTGAACCGTGCGAGCCGCTTGCTGCGAAGTTCACCACACTCTGGTACTCAAGTGATATGAATGAACAGTGGTAGTCGAACATTTTTTTTCACACATATTACCTTCAACTGAAGAGAGCCATCGAAGATGAACCTCGCATGACTCCGAACACCCTACAAAGGTTTCAACCCGTGATAAAGTTCTACACAAATCGACACTTCATCTACCTTACAATGCGGGTCGATGAACATAAAGAGCATCTTCAATCGTACTACAAGCTCACAGAAGAGGACCTTGAGGAGATCACTAAGGACTGGTCGATAGACCTCCTTATTCCTGTAGACCCTGAAGAGATGTCTTACCCTAACAGCCTAGAAACCGTGCATGATACACCCAGACCCAGCAGAACAAAGAAGACCGAAGAGGTCCAAGACTTAAGCAGTACCTGAGGAAAGACTGCTTCTGTGTCACCTGATCGAAGGGGTGATGATGAAGAGATAAATGACACAGGAGCTGAACAAAAGCAAGGTGAAGTAACACCGCCTAGAGATGAGACCGATCCCCTGAAGATGAGGAAGGTTCCCCCCGCGAAACCTTCTTCTTGAAAGAAATCAAGAGCCATTGTGACCAAGATGAAGATTGTGCTTACTACTGATAATTTTGACTTCATCATAACATCCCTCAATGACGCTTCGGTGGAAATCGTGGAGAAACAAGAAGCTAAGAAGGAGGAAATGTATGACAGAATTAAGGTCGAATCCTGAGGGGTACAACAGGCCCTTCAGTTTAGCCGCGCAGTGTCCACTGCACCCCTGCCATCAGGAGAACCAGAATTGGGAGATGAGCCAGCCCAACTCTGCTGATTAGCTAATGTGGTCGAAGCTCGCCTTCATCGTGCACAAGAAGAAACAAAACAAGCCACCCAGGCCTTGAAGCAAGTACAAGGCGAAATCATAGAACAACGCAGAGCTGCAGAACAAGAGAAGGTTGCTATCCAAGCCAAGTTTGAAGAAGAGAAAGCACAGATGCAAAAAGTAAAAGACCAGTTGCTCACAGAGCAACTCGAAGTGAAAGAAGCAGTAAACAAAGCCCTCTAATCTGTGATAGGATTAGAACTACAAGCTGAAGACCGAGTCACGCATCAAGTAGAGCAGCTCGCAGAAGTTGTCCAATAGTTATAGCAATGAATAACATATTTAGAGCTTCACACCATACCTAACACCCCATAGGATGTAAGGGATCAAAGGGAAGCAAATGCTTGAAGCGCAGTTGAAAGAATAAAAGGCATTGCCCTGGAATGCAAGAAACTGAGTGATTGCAATGCCCAAACGTATGAGCGACTCAATGAGAATCCATAATTGAAGGCACTGGAGTCACAACTACAGGAATCAAAGTATAAAGCAGAGACAATACAGGCATAGTTGAAGCCCCTGTATGTTGTGGAAAGAATGAAGCGATCCCAAGAGCAGCGCACTACCCAGCAATAGGTCCACACTATTCAGAGAAGAGTTATGGAAGTAACTCAAAGGCTCCAACCTGTACAAGATGAGGCTTACCAACTGTTCACAGAAATCAAAGGCTGAGGAGCGAAACTGGAGCAAGTCGTCACTACAGCTGAACAATGCCTAGAGGGACCTGTCAACGAAGCAGCCATACAAGAGTTCATTGAAGAGGAGGTCGTAGCACAACAACAAGTCGAAGCAACTCGAGCCAAGCTCAAGGCTTTTGAAGCAAAACTAATCAGATTAGAGTGACCATGGACGAGTCACAGGTGAGTGTTGGGGGCATGTTGGCCCTTGACCAAGTTTTGAGGATTCTTGGTCATGTTTGACCTAATTTTGGGACTTCGATAGGCTATCGAAGGCGGAGCGCAAGACGAAGTGGAGATCATGGGATCTTGGCCCCTTTTAGGGCCCTTTTTGGGATTTGGGATTATGTAATGGGTATGGGATGTCGGCCCATGGGTTTACCCATGCTTAGGCCTATTTTGTAATGTATAAATAAGTAGTTGGGAGGGGGGGGGAAAGAAGTAGTAGGCAAATGTGCTAAGTGTTAGAGTTGCATCTATGTGATGTTAGGTCAATGAGCTAAGTGTTGAGTGCTAAGTGAAAGTGTGGATTGTAAATGCTTTGTGCATAGTGTGTGAGACTTGCAGAGCTAAGTGCAAGTGGTTGTAATAGACTGTGGAAGGCTTTGTGATGTAGCGTAAGGAAGGAGGATCTAGAGAGGTGCGTAGATCTCCTATCCTATGTGGAGTGGGACTTGGATTCTATGTGCCTATAAGAAGTTTGACCCAAGATAATAAAGAAGAGAAGAGTTGGTGGACATATCCCCAGGGTGGGGGTGAACCACGTACATGCTGTGTTGCTTTGCTTTGTGCAATATATTGATTTGTTTATGTGTTTACTTGCTTAGTGCTTTAACATAAATGAATGATAGATAGATATGTTAATGCTATGTGATTAATAGTATGGATGAATACTAGATCTGGCCTATGTGGAGGTGCTTAAGTGCTTGAATGTAGTAGATTTGAATGAATACTGCGTTGTGATGTAATTAAGGTTTAACTGCACTGTAATTAAGAACTGAATATTGATGAACATTAATTGTCGAGTGCTCTGTTAAGTGATTAGAATCACAGATCTGTGTCTCAGCTAAGGTTGCAGACACTAGAGTCCTGCAACCACCCCTGCCTCTACCTTGGGTGAGACTTCATCTGCTTCGCAGGTGTTGCTGAAAGGGTCGGTAGTTAGGGTTTTGTTGGTGCGTTGTTGTAGCATTCAACCCTAGGTCTGCCCCTGTGCCAACAGGTTGTTCATGGGAAAGCAGAAGAGATAATCATCGGGCAACAAAGGATGAAGGGCAAAAGGATTTACCATGGTCAAGAATGGGTACACCTCACCCAAGTACAGAAATGGGGAGTGGTACTGCAGTTCGTACTACGTATAGAGTAAAAGATTGGCATAGGGATTACAACAGGGCTTCCAAGAGTACACATTCCAAGACAGTGAAAAAGGACTAGAAGGTACACCTTTATGGGAGGCCCATGATTGATAGGACGAACCTGCAGCTCGGGAAATCCCATAAGATAAGGAACACCAACAATAGCCACAGACAAGAGAGGAGCAATTACAGAGGCCATCTTAAAAACAAGGAAGGGGCGAATAGAAACAGGAGCAGAACCCAAGGCGAAAACCACCACAAGCAAGTCGAGATGGTACGAATGAAGAAAACATAGAGCAAGAGAGGTCCCCTGGGGAAAGAACCTCCGAAAAGCTTCAGGAGGATTACAAGGATGGAGCAAATAGACAGAGAAGCCAAGGGTACATTTCACACGCAGGTCGAACCAAAGGGAAAAGCGATCATCACCAAGTGGGAGAAAGAAATCAACACCAAATGTAAGGGAAAAGCCTAGAAGGAATTGATTCAGGAAGCATACTGGATAAGGGACCCAGGGGCCACACATCCCAGAATAACCCTCTACCACAAAATGATGGAGGAGGCTTGGCGAACAAATACGTTAATAGGAAAGATGAGCTCTGAATGAAAAGAGGTCAACAAGAAGGCTAACAGGGACCACAAAAATGTGCTCACAGAAATCCTGATTTGCCTCAGCAACCTAGAGGCCAGTACAAAACGACTAGCTGAGGACCAAAGGAACCAGAAGGAGAAAATGGAATGAATGGCAGGCCAATTCCACCTATACCTACGCTATGTCCACCACATGTAAATTACGCTAGTAGACCAGAGCGGAAAACCAACCTGTATCAGAAAGATGTGCACGGTGGTCCAGAGGAACAAGAATGAGGAAAGAAAGGATGGGGATGAAAAACAACCCATAATCCTGGACTAACGCTGGATCAGCCACTGGTCAAGTCCTGTTCAGTGTAGATGCAACCCCTTTTATGATTATGTCTTTTATATATATGCTTTTGTTTAGCTTTTCAAACTAGATATCGGAGGACTGGGTCAGTTTCCCATGGTGGCAGCCCAGCCTTACCCTCTGCTATATTAGAAAGCACAGCTACAGAATCCTGATCTGGTTTCCATTTTGGTAGATCAAGGGATTCCCCCTCTTTTTGTATCATAACCTCCTTCAGTAATATAGGAACTCACATTCACTTACAAAAAAAAAGACATGACATGAAATCATTTACTATGTAGAGGCTATCACAATTATCTAATGCTTATACTCCAAAGCCAACATTCAAATTGGCAAAACTTTTAGTATGAGAATGTCATAAAAATATTTATTCCATTATAACAAAGAATTATAAATTAAAATAATAATAACAATAATAATTATATTTAAAAAAATAAATGTGAGAATGTCATAACAATTCAACCCTTACACCTAAAGCCTTACAAAATTTTAGTGTGGAATGTCCTAAAACTTCTCATTCCATTATAAGAAAACCTATAGATCATCATAATAATAATAATAATATAAAAAAATGACACTTGAAAACACATACACACAAGATTGAGAGTATTAATATGAAAATATCTTGCAACATAGAGACATACTATTTTAATAATAAGAATGTATTGTAATTATTATCAATAAGACATGACATGAAATCATTTAAGATATAGAGACTATCACAATAATTCAATGCTTGCACTCGAAAATCAACATCCAAAATGAAAAAAAAAATTAGTGTTAATTGTCTTAAGAATTTCATTCAATTATAATTGTAAATAAAAACATAAAAAATACCCATGACAACACATACACCAACAACAAGAGTATTAATATGAAACTTCCAAGCAACATATAAACATACCATCTTAGTATTAAGAATGTATTGTAATTAATAAACATACCATCTTAGTATTAAGAATGTATTGTAATTATTGTAAATAACATCCACAAGTTAAAAAGGATCCCTCAAATGTCTCATCAAATTATTTGCGATATAAAAGTCATTACAATAATTCAATGCTTGTACCTCAAAGTCATATCCAAATTTACACAACTTTTAGTATAGGAGTATCTTAAAAAATTTCATTCCATTATAACAAAAAAATTAAAGAATGTCTCATCAAATTATTTGCGATATAAAAGTCATTACAATAATTCAATGCTTGTACCTCAAAGTCATATCCAAATTTACACAACTTTTAGTATAGGAGTATCTTAAAAAATTTCATTCCATTATAACAAAAAAATTAAAGAATGGTAATAATAACACATAATTACCATTAAAAAATCGATTTAATGAAGTAATCTTTACACTTCACACAATTGTATGAAATATTAAAACAAGTTTTAAAATAATATAAAATTATAGTTAATTTATTTATAGAAAAAATAGAATACATATAATGTGAAAAAATAATAATAATAACACATAATTACTATTAAAAAATGGATTTAATGAAGTAATCCTTACACTTCACACAATTGTATGAAATATTAAAATAAGTTTTAAAATAATATAAAATTATAGTTAATTTGTTCATAAAACAAGGGAAAATAGAATACATACAATGTGAAAAAAAA
>ML864932.1:22265-35678 GCA_009831015.1 Picea engelmannii
CCATGTGACGCAGTTATGATATCCCGACGAAGTTCCAATTTTGCAAATTTTCCTTCTATGAAGTTCCCTCAGAAACCTTCTGTAACTTTTTGATCTTAGCTCTCTTCTTACTTAGTTTTCTATCCTTCTTTCCAGTGAGCTTCGTCTCAGAATTCCTTTTTCCATTCTGATTCTTATCTTCTTTCGACGGAGTAACTTCACGTTGTTGAGATTCTTTCCTAGAAATAAGGGGTAATACTTCATCTGTATTTCGAATAGGTACTTCAGTCTTCTGTGGATCTTCTAGTGTTCTTCCAAATTCGACATCCAAGTCTCTAGTTTGAAATAGCTTCGCTCGGTTCTCCTGTTCTTCAATCAAGTGTGTGATCCTCCTAGTCATGAAATCTTTCAACTCTTGCTTCTTGTGTTCTAATACTTTTTCTTCTTTCCTTCTAGCATGATATTTTTCAATCCAAGGTTTTCCTAGTAACATAACAAATGGAGTGTTGTTCTCAATAAATTTAACAACTTCAAATTCTTCCTCTGTCGAACTTCCATGGGCACTCATAGATATCTAGGTATGTCTTCCATTCAAAGATATTGCAGTATTCATTCAGATCTACTACATTCAAGCACTTAAGCACCTCCACATAGGCCAGATCTAGTATTCATCCATACTATTAAACACATAGCATTAACATATCTATCTATCATTCATCTATGTTAAAGCACTAAGCAAGTAAACACATCAATATATCGCACAAAGCAAAGCAACACAACATGTACGTGGTTCACCCCCACCCTGGGGATACATCCACCAACTCTTCTCTTATTTATTACCTTGGGTCAAGATTCTTACAGGCACATAGCATCCAAGTCCCACTCCGTAGAGGGCAGGAGATCTGTGCACCTTGCTAGATCCTCCTTCCTTGTGTTACAGAACAAATCCTTCCACAGTCTGTTACAACCACTTGCACTTATCAATGAAAGTCTCACATAGTATGCACAAAGCATCTACAATCCACACTTGCACTTAGCACTCAACACTTAGCTCATTGGCCTAACATCACATAGATGCAACTCTAGCATTTAGCACACTAGCCTACTACTTCTCTCTCCCCCCTAGCTACTTATTTATACACTACAAAATAGGCCTAAGCATGGATAAACCCATGGGCCAACATCCCATACCCATTACATAATCCCAAATCCCAAAACAGGGTCGAGATCCCGCGATCTCCGCTTCGTCTTGCGCTTTGCCTTCGACAACCTGTCAAAGTCCCAAAATTAAGTCAAAAATGACCGAGAATCCTCAAAACTTGGTCAAGGGCCAACACAACCCCTGTACTTCTTCCTATTGACAAGACCTTGGTGGTGTACCTCCTTTTGCTCTGTGACTTGGGTCTGCATTGTAACTCGTGTTTGAGTGATGAGCTATCGGATTATGCCTGGTTCCTACGTGCCCTTCAATTATCCCTGTGCCTTCGTCCTCGATGTGGTCATCCGTACTTCAGCTGCCGTCACGGTCTTTTGTCGCTAGGTGGATGCAGTCTATTCTGAACTGACCATTCAGGATGTTACTCCATATAGTGTCAAGTTCTGTTCCTTCCTTGCTGACCCCTTCGTTAGCGATTTTGTCTGCCAGTCAATTTCTTGACCTACGTACCCAGCACAACTCCACTGTGATCCCTGTCTGCAAGTGCTCCTGAATTGTTTGCAGGGAATGTGCCAAGCGCCAGTGCCTCTGAATTTTTCCCACTCTAGTTCCATTTTGGAGTCTCTTTATTGTGTTGAAACCCACGTGGAATCACCTTCCACTATGGCGTTTGTCATCCTTTCTCAGCTTAGAATCTCGAGGCCAGTCTCTAGGGCTCTGAATTCCGTAGTGTTGTTGGTTGAGTTTCCCATACTCCCAGTGTACAGTCAGATTATGTTTGCCTCACTGCCCCTGATTACTCCTCCCATTCATGTCTGTCCTGGGTTACCTTTTGATGCCTCGTCAAAATTTAACCTGATGGATCCTGCTAGTGAGGGTTTCTATTTGCGCTCACCTTCTTGGAGTTTCGATAACTGTCTTACTTGACTGCGGTTGTGTCCATATTTCAGGTGGAAAGCTTCTAGAATTCAGGAGTCCTAGTCTGTAAGTTGCGCTCTTCCTGTCTGGCAGTTGTGGCTCTGCACTGTTTCTCTTATCATGGATATTATTGTTTTCTTGAGTTTCTCTTCTGGCCGGCTTTAATTCCTGAAGATGCGTCCGTTCCTTTCTTTCCATATTTCCCATATGATCATCCCCGGAATAAGGGTCCAACAGTGATTCACCTCTTAGTTTTCACTATATTTCTCTTTCCAGATATTGATAGTTGCGGAGATGTTACCTTGGATCCTATTGGACTGTCGGAAGATACCTGTCGCCTAGTCCCAGATATTTGTTGTGTAGATGCCTTCATCGAGGAGATGGTTCATTGTTTCTTCCTTAGCTTGACAGAGGTGACATCTAGATGGGCCTATGAATCCCCTTTTCCTTAGGTTTTCCCAAGTTAGAATTCGGTTGTGGAGTATTAACCATTTGAAAATTTTAATTTTTGGCCATTGGGGGTTGTTCCAAAGCTTATCCCATTGTTGATCTGGGTCTTCTTGGTCCTGGTCCACAATATAATGTCGGGCTTCTTTTAAGTTGAATTCCACATCGTCTTTTTGTCCCCATCTCAGTTGGTCATTTCCTTCCGAGACTACAATTTTTCGTCTCCCCAATTCCTCCTCCACCTCTTTTATTGTTGTTGTGTTTTGGTCTCTATTTTGTGTAGTGAGAGTGTCCCAGATTCTCCATTTGTTGCGATCTGTTTCTTGTTTCCAGTAATGGTAGACTCTGGTTTTACCTTGCGCGATCATTTCCTGTTGGAGTTCCTCGCTGTTCGGATTTTCCATTCTAGGTTCTTGTTGCTAGGTGTCCTCCCAGAATCTGGTTGTTTTGTCGTTCCTTACTTCCCAAAAGTTGTGTGTCTCGATCCAGGCTTTGTTGCGCCAAGCTAGGTTCCAGATGATTGAACCCTCCTTGGTGCCTCTGAAGCAGATTCTATCCTAGTCTCTTATGTCTGAGGCATACTTTTCCTTCCATAGATTTACCCATGGTGTGGTGGTTTCTTTGACCCAACGCTACCAGAGTTTCACCCCGTAGGCGTCATTGGTTACTTATGGGTCTTGTATCCCCAGGCCCCCTTTGCTTTTTGGTTTACAGACCTTTTCCCAAGCCACCATGGCCCATTTTTTCTTTGTTACCGCTCCTCACCACAGGAATTCCCTTTGGATGGTTCTTATTTTTTGGAGTATCCCCTTGGGGGTTGGGAAAACGAACATCATAAAGGTTGGAATTGCTTGCAGAACAAACTTGGTTAGAATAAGTCTTCCCGCTTGGTTGAGGGATCTGTACATCCAATTTTTTACCCACTCATGTAACTTGTTGATTATTCCCTCCCAAGTTGACAAATTGTAAGCTCTGTCTATCAGGGGGATGCCCAAGTACTTGGTTGGGAGTGATTTGCGTTCAAAGCCCAAAAAATTGACCAGATTTCTTTGGATTGCAGGATTGGTATTGAAGAAGAAGATCCTAGATTTGGAGTGGTTGATCTATACACCCAAGGTTCCCCGAGCTCTTCCAGGATTCGTTTGTAGGCTTTTGCTTCCTTGACTGTGGGTATGCCATGGAGTAAAGTGTCATCCATGAATTGTTGGTGTGTGGAAGTAGGGCAGTTTTCGAAAGGTTTGATGTCTATTATTTCTCCTGCTGCTGTTGGACTTTTTATGCTTCTACTAAGACCTTCCATCATAAGAATGAACAGGAAGGGGGAAAACATGTCTCTTTGTCTAATGCCTCTCATGGGATAGAAAGGTTTGGTTGGGGCCCCATTTATTAGGAGTGAGTAACTAGTTGTGGACACCAGGATGACTATCCAATTGATCTAGTGCTAGATGAAAAGGCTTCCAGAGTATTGACCATATAGTGCTAGCTAATTTTGTCATAAGTTTTTGCTAGGTCCAATTGTATAATCATTCTCCCTCTCTTCTGAAACTTCAGGGTGTGGATAAGCTCGTGGGCATGGATGATATTTTCCATTGTTTGTCTTCCTTCTACGAAGCCTGCCCATTCTTGTGAGATCAGTGTGGGTAGGAGGGGTTTCAATCTATTTGCTATGACTTTGGAGATTATCTTGTAAACCAAATTGCATAGTTCTATAGGTCTGTAATGATCAGGGGTTTTGGCTTCATTTTCTTTGGGGATTAGGGTAATCATTGTAGCATTTAGCGCTTTTAGAATGGAGGTTGTTCTTCTAGAGTCTTCCACTACCCTATAAATGTCGTATTTGACAATTTCCCAGCATGCTTTGAAAAACTCCACTATGAAGCCATCTGGACCTGGGGCTTTCCCATTGAGCATTTCCTGGATCACTTGGTCAATTTCCTCCTCAACAATGGGTTTGTTTAGGTTGTTATTTTTTTCCTTGATGACAAGATGGGGCATATGTTGGGTTACCCTTTGGATGGCCTCTGTTCTGTCTTGGTTGGGTTCCTGGGCTATCCCGTGGAAGTGATTTACCAGAGTAGTTTCGATCTCCTTATGATATTCTCGCTCAATTCCATCCTGGTCCTTAATCTTCAGGATTTTGTTGTGGGCTCTTCTGGCCATGGTTGTTCTATGGAAAAACTTGGTGTTCCGCTCTCCTTCCTTTAGACATTTGATGCAGGACTTTTGTCGCCAAAATGTTTCTTCCTGATGGCATCTAGCTTCCCAATCCTGGGTCAACTGGACCTCTTCCTTTTTCTGATCCTCCGTATAGCCCTCCGTTATGCAAGTTTCTTGGAGTTTTTTCATTTTGTCTTCTATGTTGTTTTTCTCTTGGTTTATATTTCCAAATATGTACTTGTTCCACTCCTTGAGATTATATTTGATGTACTTTACTTTCTTATAGAGTTTGAACATCATTGTCCCTTGCTCTGGTTGCTCCTCTCGCCACCACTATTTTATTCTTTCCTTGAAAATGGGGTGTTCGATCCAAAATTTCTCAAATTTGAAGGGTCTATTCTTCGGCGTGGTTTGGAAGCCTACTGCCAGTTGGACTGGATAGTGATCAGACCCCCCCCAAGGAAGGATGCTACAATATAAGGTTATCCCTTGCATAATGATTGACTCTGATACTAAGAATCTGTCAAGTCTTGTTGCTACTTGATACTAGTTCATCCATTTATTGTTCCAGGTGAACTGGCCATTATTGGTTTTGAGGTCTACCATCTCAGTTGTGTCTATGAATTTTGAGAACTCTTCCGCATCCCTATCCAATCTTCTTGTACCTCCTTTTTTCTCCACAAGTGACGTGATGATGTTGAAGTCCCCTGCCAGGATCCATTGGAGGTTGTTGGATCAGATTTTAAGGTCTTGTAGGTCTCGTATCATTCTTCTCTTTTCCTATGACACCTGGGGTCCATACACATTAGTGCATAGAATCACCTATGTGTTTCCAATGATTTTCATGCTAACCGTAAGTGTGTGACTGGTCGCTTCTGCTGCCATTAGGCTCAACACTTATGTGTTCCACAAGGTGAGAATACCTCCTACCATTTTGTGCCCTCTGATAGCCACCGTCTTGTACTTGTGCCATTGTTGTTTACTGATTGTTTCCATTCTGTCTATATTTCATTTGGTCTCTTGAATGAAACAAAGGTCTGATTGTTCCTTCTTTAGTCTATTTTTAAGGATTCTCTGCTTTCTCGGGTTGTTTAAGCTTCTTATATTCCAAGTTATAACCTTCATTTAAACATGTGGGGGGGAGTTGGGGAAGAGTTTCTTTATCTCACCCGAGTTTATCGGTAGCGCTACAAGCTCCTGTAGGGATACGTTGTTTGATTTCCTGCCTTTTTTCCTCCTCTGCTTGGGTGAAAGTTGTAGTTGTCCCTTTCCTGCTTTCACTCCTAGGTGTCCTATCTCCCCGTGTGTGCACTTTAGACCTCTCGTTTTGGCTTCCTCTCTTAGGAGGAACATGTATTGGATGTGGTCTAGTTGCTTTGTTCGTATGTTGTCTACTCCCTGTCTTTTCCATTGCTCCAGTATGTTTCGGAGATCTATCCCTTCCCTTTCCACAAGGTCCCTGAGATCAGGATTTTCTGTACCTACTTCGCTTGGGGTCATTTCCGCATCTCCCTCTTCTTCTTGCATGGGGGTGTTGTCGTCTCTAGTTTCTCCATCCATAGGAGTTGCACCACTCACCTATTCCTTCTTATTACTTGGCCGATCGATGGGCTCATTTATCGCTTGTTCTCTGGCTTCTTAAGCTTTTGCCGATTCATTTTCTCCTTCTGCCCCTTTATTGGTTTTGTCATGTCCTTTAGTTCTATTTCGGGTCTCCAAGTTACTTCCTATTGGGGTTTTACCCTGCTTTTTGTTTGCTCTACTTCCGTGGTTCAATTTTATAAACCCATCCTTATCCTGCTGTGGTTTGGAGCTTTTCGCTTCCTATTTTTTGTTAAGAGGGCATTCTCTGATCAGGTGTCCATGTTCATGACATCTTCTGCATCTAAAGGGGATCTACTTGTAATCTATGTTTTGGATCCATTCCTCATCCCTGAATTCCAGACTTATGGCTTCTGGGAGTGCTCCCGACACATCCATCTCTATGCAGATTCTTGCGTAAAATGTATATCTCCCTTTTAGGGTGGCTTCTGAAGTCTTCACATATTTCCCCAGTTTTTTCCCTATTGCTTCGAAAGTAGAGGGTAATCAATAGTCTAATGGTAAGGAATAAAATCTCAACCAGACCGACACCTTTTTGAAAGTCTCTTTTTCTGGGGAGAAATTTTCCTTCCATGGCCGCATGTATAGTCCTGCTGAGGCATGGAAGTATGCCCCCCCCTCAAAGACTCTATCCCTATCTTCCAGGTTCATGAATATTGTTGTAAATAAGCCTTTCAAGCCCAGGTGGAGCTCCACTTCTTCGCTTGGCTTCCAGTGATATTTAATCCAGTTGCGCAGTGTTCTTTCTATGGGCCACAAACCCATAAACTTGAAGATTAGTGCATGTGTCTTCATCTAGTCCCTGTGGAGTTGCGTTTGCGGGTCCTCCAGTATCACCTTGGGTATCATTGTTGTTTTGGTTTTACACAGGTTGAGCCCTTCTGTCTCATTTGGCTTCGCTATGTCTTGCGCCTCACTCTACGTTCCTCTTTCTGCTTCCCCCATGCACTCTCTTTTACCCTGGTTCCTTTCATGACTTTTTTCTGGGTCTGATCCCGAGGTGCCTGTCATTGGTGCCTTGAAACCTATGCCTCTTGGCCCTTTCCCCCTATCCACCACTACCTATTTGTATGAGGGGGTTCCCTTACCCCCCCCCCCTTGGTGCTCATGTTGTCCTCTGTTATGGCCTCAAATGCCAAACCCTAGCTTGCAGTTGCTCCAAACCATGACTATGATTTAGGGTTTGGTGAATAAGGAGGAATTAGGATTTGTTGTCTAGATTATATTAATGGTGTTTATACTTTAACGAACTCACTCCATGTACCACACCCAGATGGCCACAACCCGCCTAATTCCAACTGGCCACTGATGATTTACAGAAGCACATTGCCATAGATTCTTTCACTATTTATAAACTTCAAGAGGCATACTTACTATATTGTGATCAACATAGATGCAGTAGAAAGTATTGATATGTGCTTTACTATTCATTAATATAAAAAAACATTTTAGTATCTTTTTTTTTTTCCTTAGAAAAAAGCATAATTTTTATTCCTTGGGAGGGACAAAATCACATTTTGTAGGTGCTTCTAGAGCACGACACACTATGAAAGTGTGTGCTATCACTAGAGATAGGTAGGCTATTGAAAGCCTTTTCTTCAGATCTATTCCAGGAAATAAAAAGCAAAAAGAAAAATTGTCCATAGCTTGATGTACTATCTTTTGGTTATGAGAGTCATATATATACAGGAGAAAATCACCACTGCAGTGGTTTTTTCTGTCTTTCTTCAAAAATTGGAGATAATTATGAAGCCTTTAATGGTGCCAGTAAACTGATGTTGATTGAAGAGATTTGAGCGAAACTGCAAGCCGTAACTAAGATCGATCGATTGATAGGGTGTTTTGTGAGTTCAACAAGTTGAGAGTTCTTGTTCTTCTATAAAAGGCCTATGGAAGAAGGCATTTGTATCTTCTCCTTTCTTTTCCGTAATGTTCCATTGTCCTTGTAAGAGTTGTAGACCTTCCTTTGACAGTGTGTCTGCTGTCATGTTTTTGTCCCTGTATACATGTGAGATAGTCACAATGTTAAAAGTGTCCAGAAGTCTGTGAATTTCCTCCGGAATTGGAAATAATAGAATGTTATGGCAAGAATGTTTTTTATTTGTCTAATTTATTACATTCATGGAGTCTCCAAAAATTTGTAAGTGAGGTAGTTTATTTTCTTTTGCAAAAAGAAGTAGGATATTTAGTGATAATAATTCAACAAAATTGTTTGTTCCCCTCCCCAATCCCATTTTTAAGTGGAATAAATGATTTTCTGAAAGGTGTAGGCTAGCTCCTCCTCCATACACAGAGTTCTATGCAGCACCATCGAAATAAGCCCAAGGTTTTGTGGTGTCTATGAACTCTTTGGGTCTGGACCTTGAGGTTTTTGTGAGAGTAATCTGAGGAAAGTGAGAAATTATTGCTAGACTTTGTGCTACAAGATTTTCTGGGAGGGTGACTCTTTCCTTGAAGATTTCTGAGTTTCTTGCTAGCCAAATTCCCCATATTATCAGAAGGGGGACTGCTTTGAAGGTTTTGCTTCCTGGGTTCTATGACCAGGATTTCCAGGCTGTTTCTACGGAGTCTCCTGCCTAGGAGAAATTTTGTTTTAAGCTTCTTGAGGTTTCAGCCCATACTTTAATTGTGAAGGGACATGTGAGAAATAAATGAGGGGATGTTTCATTTGAATTTTTTCAAAGTGTGCATCTTCCTGGGCCTTCTATTTTGCGTTTTTTCAAATTTTCCCATGTTGGAATTCCATTGTTTAGAGCTGCCCACGTAAATATTTTTGCTTTTTGTGGGCACTTTTGCTTCCATGGGATTTTCCACCACCAATTGGGAAGAAGATGTAAAGGGAGGTTTAAGGCTATATATCCTGCTTTTGGGGTGTATAGGCCCGTTGGATTTTTCTTCCAAACTAGTTCGTCCTCTCTATTAGTTAATATGATGTGGCTTCTTCTGAGTGCATCTATATAGTTTTTCATAGACGCTGCTTGAGGCCCAACGAAATCGAGGAGGTTTTCATTTTTACAGCCTTGATTCCAAAAGGTTATGGTTGGAGGGTTGGCTAAATGTGAGAGATAGAAGATACCTTGTCTGTGGAGTTGATTAGTAAGGTCTTCTAGCAGAATGTGGGACGTGTCGCTTCTTGGCCAGGGATCAGTTCCTATTCTGAGGTGATTGCCTTTACCCACCTTGCACGCAAGGCTGTCACCAACCACTGAAAAATGAAGAGATCATTGCTTTCCAAATGATTGAGCCAATTTGTAACACACCCACGATGGGGCATAAAAAAAATTTGATTTTCTTAAAGGACAGAAACTCCATTCATGGTTCCTAATTTGGAAGGTCAGGGAACCAGTCTGACCTCCTGGTCAAGGATCTCCGATTCCAGAGCCAAACAATTCTCTGGGACCTTGATGGTCTCGTTCTATAGTTAAAGACAAAACCTTTCGGCTTCTTGATGCAGGTTTAAGGGCACCCACGACCTTCCATTTCGTCCTACTGCAAAAACCCAGAGTGTCGGGTGTTAGCTCCTTCCAACCATGTGACCATTCCCATGACCACAGGCTGAACCTAAATGGTGTGTCGCATTTTGTGACTTCAGTATTTCTACATGTGAGTTGCTCCTGACTCCTTTCTTCCCGAACTCATGATTCTCGATGTTCCGATCGATGATATTTTCTCTCGGCGCTAGCTCTTATCACTAGGTCCCTCTAACTATGATGATAGCAAAACCAAGTACCAATTCAAAAGGTGTTTCAGGATTTCTCGTATCTATAATCCCTTATATGGCTCACCTCCGTTCTCCCGATCTCCAAAACTCCGACGCCATATCAATGGTCCACATGCTCCTGTGATCCAACGGTCTGATTCGTTCCTTCTTGTACCATGACTTTGTGTTTTGCGAAGTCAAAAGACTACTCACCTCTGATCTTCCGATACCCGATTTACCGATATCTGCTCCGTGATAGATCAACGGTCTATACTCCTCCTCTCGATCAATGGTCTAGATCCTCCTTTCGCGAATCAGAATTTCACGACTTGCAACCTCCCAGTCACAACTTTCTTCACATCCCTGACTTTCGAGATGTTGACATTTCGGGGCTCCCAAATCTGACGGTTCGCACTCCTATGGATCTAACGGTCCAGATCTCATTGCAAATTCGCATATCGGGACTTTGCGAGTGAGCCAACCCTGACTCCCTGACTCCCGAATGTCGAAAGGAGCTTAACGGATGCTAGCTCCTCCCTTGGCCTCCATCCATGTGATCGTTCACCGTGACTCGGGGCCCAACTCTCAAGAGTGTCGGAATTTCGCGTATCGCGAGTTCTCACTACTTCTGCCTTTGACCTTTCCCTCTTGCGAGTCAACAAAATGTTGGTCTCTCACCACATGTCCCTCCAAATGGATGACTCTGATGATATCGGGATAGCCAATGGCTGTGATCTTTTCACGAGTTCATGTTTCACGGATTCTCACGAATGGCTCTTTGACTTCTTCAAGTTGTGAGTCAATGAAATGTTGAGCACTCACCACGTGTCCCTTCTGATAGATGGTCCCAATGATTTCGAAACTTGTCTCATGCACCTTCCTCCGGATCCAATGATTGTTGGTCCACAGGCTTAAGATTTGACGGCTTGGATCTGTTTTCCTCCTGCGCTCACTTCTCGTTGTCTGGACGTGGATTTTGACGGTGCATATCTTCTCCTTTACAGCTGATCTACGACCACTGTATTCTCCCTCCCGAGCTTTCGTCAATGGAGTTTGACCTTGGCCCTTTGATTCCTCTTTTGTGAGCTCGATGTTTTGAGTCTCACTCACATTCTAAAGACGTTATCCCTCCCGAGCTTCTAAAACTTACTCAATTCTAAGAGAACTTGGCCCTCTGCTTCCTTAGAATACTTCTGTTGGCCCTCCTAGCACACTTTGCCCTTATCTCTTCTAAGCTTGGTTCTTAGGGAATTTTGAATTTCCACATACTCTTGCGGTAATCTGCTTGCATCAGATCGATGATCTATGACCTTCCTTGATCCAACGGTATAGATCACATTGCAAATTCGGGTTTCGGGAGTCTTAGTCGCGCCAACATGCTAATCACCCGATGTGCGATATTGCGAAGAATGAAGGAGTCGAGGCATTAAGGTCGGTGCCCCTTCTTCAAATCTAACGGTCACAACAAACCCTGGGTCCTCCCGAACGGATCTCATCCGTTCATATTCTAAACGAAAAGATATTCCCTTTCGATACTTGAACCTCACTATCCTTCTTGAGCTTCGTTAGTTATGAAGGATTTAAGAGCGTTGCACTCTTTCTCCTGGACTCAACATGATCAGGGGATCAAATTTTGCTCAAAAATTCAAAGTGCTCGGAATCGCTTCAAACTGGACGAGAGCGTAGGCCTCGTTGTTTTGAACCCAATGCAACTCGTTTCGTCTCAAACAGACGTCAGGAGCGAGAGATATAGCGATCTGTTCGTCAAGTCAAACAGGTAAAAAAATGATGTTGATTGTACAGTCCGTACAGTTTGACGTGGCAGGACCGTACGATCGTACATAAGTGATGTGGCAAGCATTTGTTGGTTGACATTTGTCAAATCAGATGTCGACACGTGGCAGTTTTCTGGGCAATGATTGGGTGCCACGTGGCCCAATCGTGGGCTGCCACGTGGCACCCCCGAATTGGCTAATTGGTTGTATGTAAAATTATGGGAGTCCGCGGGGTTCGACCCCCGAACCTCCCCCACTATGTAAAGACTTCATAACATCCGTCCGACCACTATACCGCCGCATGGTTCTTGTTATACCTGTGTATTTTAATGTATTTCAATTGCATATGTTGTATGTATGGGCGGGGTCGGGCCGGGGCTTAGCCCCGGCCTGTGGTCGTTTGAGTTGCTATATGACCATACTATATATATTGTAGCCCGACAGTTGTGTGCGCGCGGGTTTATAACGCATAGCCCATGGTTTTTATATATTCCATATGCCCACGACCTGGAGCGCGGAGGGAGTTACACGGTTTTGTAACCGTTAACCACTTTTTGCCAAATGCGCGTGGTCACATGACCCATACACCCAGGTGCTAGGCGGTTAGGGGATGGCACACCCTTAACTGTCCTACGATTTGCACCGTTGGCACGGTTGCACCTGGTGCTGGGTTTTCACGCTTAAATTTGCATGTGAGCTAGGTTCAAACAAGAAGGGTGCAATTTGTAGATGCAGAGACATCAAGCTTGAAGAGGGAGACTTCCAGGAGGCCTAACTTCTTCGTTTTTCGACCGATTGAGGTGCCGAAAGAGCCTAGACAGGGGTTTTTGGACGCTTTGAAGCCATTGGAGCAGTCGGTTTGTCAATTTGAGCATTGTAAGACATGTTTTTTGAGCATTTTTGAGCAATTAATAATAATGATCCATTGGAAGCTGGACCAAGAGATGTAGCCCAAGAGAGGGGTGAACTCCTTTATCAATTGCTGTGTTTATGTGCTTATGTTCATTGATTATGTTGCTGTCTATGAGTATTTTACATAAGTAATCCTTTAATCTATGTGTTGCAAAGTGATCCTTTTGCTTTAAACACATAACATTTACATTGCAAATAATTTCAAGTATTTCAAGTCTTCTTCATTTTAGATCAAGTTGGTATCAGAGCACTGGTTTTTGAAGACTTGATTGTTTGCAAGTTTTGTTTCTGATGCTCACAAGGTTGAAACTCACAAGAGGAGAAGGTCAACTTGTGGAGCCAAGTTCTCATCCGACAAGGAGGAATCATATTCATTCACCGCAAGTTTCAGGGAGACATTCAACAAGCATGGCTCATGCAAAAGGTCATGAACGTGTTCCTGCCGAAGATGAAGATCTCAGAGAGGCTGTCATGGAGCTAAGAGATATGATGAAGATCTTGATGGAAAGGAACATATTGTCATAGGGTGAAGGCTCCAACCCTTCAATGCATAAGGGAGGCAGTGGTGACAAACCTCCAGACGAAAATAGAGGGAATGGTGCTTCTCCACCACCCTCTCCTCCCTCATCATCATCTTCTTCTTCTTCTTCTACCAGTTCGAGACCTCTTCCAAATTCTCCAAAGGGGCATGGTAAAACTCCTTCGCAAATTCCTTCATTAAAGCTTGATATAAAATTTGAATTGCCAATATACAATGGAGAAGTTAA
>WSFP011426297.1:0-22254 GCA_009831015.1 Picea engelmannii
GACCTCGAGAACTCCGATTTCCCGATGGCCGATATCCCGATGGCTCTAGCTCTGATCGAGACTTCTCCTCTTAGATTACGAGGTTAACTCCCTCGCAGCTTCCACAGATCCGACGACTTTCAGCGATCTGACTTGAGATCTGACGGCTCAGTTCAATTCTTCCATGTGCTTCTCCTATACGCCTCCTGGACGTGAAAATCAACGCTCCAAATCTGTTCTACTGTTGATCAGATGACTGATGCTACTCCTCCTGAGCTTCTGCATGATTTCTTCCCAGACCTAGGGGAATTTAGATTTTCCAAAGGCTTCGACCTCTGCTTCTCTTCTTTGTGCGAGATCCTTTTACCTTGAGCTTCGTCGCGCGTATAAGGACGATGTTCCTCCTGAGATTTTATAAACGCTCAGACTCCTACTGGATTTTGTCTTTCTCCTCCCTCAAATGGAGAAATTGATGCCTTTCGAGCTGTCCTTTTCTCAAGCAACCTCTTGATGAGCCTTCTGGGTATTCAGTAACCCAACAAAGATCCATTTGTGGACTCTTCTTCCAAATCACAAAACTCAAAGAGTCCTCTTCACTCCATGTGCCTTCCTGCACACTGACTCGATGCCCTCCTGGCAGAGTTTCCTTCCCTCTACATGCCTATGCACCTGCTCAATGCCCACCTGGTAGAGCCTTCCAGAATCCTCAGCGATTCTGCTTCTCCTTCCAACTCTCAACAGAGTTCTTCCTCCAGCACCTCGTGCTTATGCTCAATTCCCACCTGGTAGAGCTCCAAAGAAATTACATGAAAGTTCTGTCTGCAATTGTATTTCAGCTACACAACCTTGCCTCCTGAGGTGTTCAGTAACCTCAAAGGTCTTCCTCCTAAGTTGTTGATCTCAGTTTCGGTGTTGTAGCACGTCTTTGTCTAACTCTGTAGAGTTCAGAAGTGCATCCTCCATGCACTAGTATTCAGAACCCACAGCGTTTAGTCACACCCTCTTGGCGTGAAACATGAAATACCTTCAACCTGAAATCAAACACACTCCTGCAAATGCACAACGACAACATACATCAACAATATGAAGAACACTCACAGACATCCATGCAATACAAAACTCATGCAGGAAAAACTAATTCTATTTATATTAACAATGGCAAATGCCTGTAATTACAATGGTGTTCCTGAGCTCTCTCTGGCTCCTCTCCTATAACCATACTACTCAAAATGAGATATGAAAATCTCTTTTACCTGAGGGGCTCTTCCCTCTAGATTCACCTACTCTAATAAATTACATTCAATGGTTGTCTAGTCCAGTGCCTGGATCCAGATCTCAGCCGATCTTGGCATTAAAGCCGATCTACCTAACGCCTGCACAAAGGCACGGCTTTTATGGCTCACCAGCCTAAACATTAAATTACATCAATTCAAATTTAAAATGAGGGCTACAACTCTCTTCAACCTTTGAATGTGTGCGCGCTGACGTGGCTGGCTGGCTGGCTGGCTAGTGTGGAGAGATGCTCCTGCATCAAACTCCTCAGCTGCAAAATCATGAGCTCCTACTCATGCGCTTCCCCTCTAAGATGTTGGAAATCCTCTTGGATCCCAAACAAGTCTTTGCAACTTTCCATCTGCTCCTTTCTACTGTTGTTGTTGCTTCTGCGCTGCTGCTGCTATTTCTCTCCTGCCTAGCTTCTCCTTGCTGACAGTGTCTACTGATTTTAGCATCAGCCTTCTGATGTCTTCTATCACCTCATCCAGCTGCTCCAATGGTTGGCTCTGCTCTTGCAGTCTCCTCAGCTGCAAAAAGGTTTGGCCATTGGGTAGATCATCACGATCTCCCACGCATCCTTCATCCATTTCCAACTTCACCTATTGGATGTGCCTTCCCTGCACTCTCACCCTTTCTTCCAGGGATTCTATATGTTCCCAAAGATCAGCAAAACATATGTTGTCTTCCTCTTCCTCTTCTGCTCCTGCTGCAAACTCCCATGTTGCAGTCTTTTCAGCTTCATCGTTGAATGCGTTTAGCCATTCCTTGGAATGCTCACTCTCTTCTTCCATTGTTTCTTCTTGTACTTGGGCAGTCTCAAACACCCGCTCCAACTCCTCCTTGACAGTCATCATCCCTTGAGACTGTTCTGCTACTGCACCATCTTCAACACCGATTTCTGCCTCCTCCTGGGCACATGGTAGGAATACTCGAATTACCCCAATCATCAGAATATCATTCTGATCTTCCTCCTCTTCTGTCAGTTTCACCTGCTGATCTAAATTCATCCTTGAATTTATGAGACCCTCAGA
The DNA here is from genome assembly GCA_009831015.1 of Picea engelmannii. Taxonomy (NCBI): domain Eukaryota; kingdom Viridiplantae; phylum Streptophyta; class Pinopsida; order Pinales; family Pinaceae; genus Picea; species Picea engelmannii. The sequence goes on from WSFP011426297.1 coordinate 2,286, forward strand.
TAGATTCATCAGCTCAGTCAGCTCCTCGGGCTGATCCAAATTCACCTGCTCATCCCTGCCCACCTGGCAATACGGGATGCTTTCGCTACCTTCCTGGCAGACTATGAGATCAACCAATCCCATCTTCATCAGCAACCCCTGCTGAATTGAACTCTTCTCTGAGTCCATGAGACTTTCAGCTAGTCTCACATTTTCATCTCTTCCCACATGGCAGTTTAAGATGCTTCTGCTTCCCTCCTGGCATTCTTCGAGATCCCGCATTGACCTCTTATCATTTCCCAGCTGGCAATGCAAAGTTTCTTGGCTGTCCTCTTGATAGTCCATGAGATCCCCAGCTGACTCAACTCGTTTCCCTCCTGGAAAAATGTAATTTTCTCTCTGCCCTCCTGGCAGTTCTTGAGATCCTCAGTCGATCCCAATTCAAAATCTTCATCATCGAGACCTCTCCCAGTCTCTGGCTCACAGTGATAAATCATCTTTTCCTCTGTGGCCTTGAGGTTTTCAGCATACCTCAACCATCCTTTTAACATCCTGCACTGTCGCATGGACATCAGCTCCTTGACTGGCCATTTTTCCTTTGCCTTCTTCATGAGCAATTCACGCATCCGTCTCCTCCTCCTATCCTACCGCATCCGCAGTTCGAACTTCTCTATGTCTGATTTTAATTCATAGAGCTCTTTAGTCATTTCTTTATCAAATTCTGCAAGCTTTTCTGCCTTGCGTTTCTTCCTCCCAGCATGCCTATGGTCTTCAGTAGCCATGGTGTTGTCTCTGTCTGCTCTCCTAGAAAACCTGTTGTCACTCTGCATCCCTGAGTGTTCCAACTTCATCCTCCTACAGTCTCTCTGAATGTCTATGGACTGTTGCCTGCCTGCAAACAAGTCCTTACAGAGTCCTCCAGTGCTCTGTCTCCTTCCTGCCTCTTCTGTCTGCGATATACAAAAAAAATCCCGCTCTGATACCACTTGATGTGTATCAGAGTATTCTCTTCCGCTTCCTGCCTCTCCTTGCCTGAAATATACAAACTGGAAATAAGCTCTGATACCACCTGATGGCGCGACGCTCCTACATACCCCGCAGGGTCTCTATGCTTGACCTCCCAATCTTAAGGATCGTTCAAATTATCGTATGAGCCGAATTAGCTCCTTGGATTCCCTCGGGAATCTTCTGCAAAAATTCGCTCCACAGGTCCTTCAATTCCTTCACGGTCTTTTACACTTTACCGTGGTTATCCCCAACTCAGTATCGGGGTTCGGTGTTTAGGACTTTCCACTGTCGAGAGTCACTGTCCTCTCGGATCCCCGATCACCGATGAACTCCTTCCCCGGCCTTATCCCCTCCTGGATAGGCTCTCTAGTCCATATGACTAGTCCTTATAGGATCGTAGCCTTATCTCCTTTCCTTGTGTGCTAGCCCTCCTGACTAGACCCTGGTCCACGTGACCGCTATCATATGACCTCAATCAAACCTCTACGTCGGGATTTTGGTATTTTTGATGTCCAAACGCACATGCCCTTTGGATCCGCGATCCTCCGATCCCTGACACACCTTTCCTTGTCATCTCTAGCCCCTCCTGTCTATATCATGGTCCACGTGACTGCTACCCATGACCATGTCCATAACTCCCATCGGGGTTTCGGGGTTTGCGATGCCAAAATGCATACACCTACGGGATTCCTGATCCCTTGAATCCCGATCCTCCGTCATGCTGACAGCTGGCCTCCACTATGGCTCTGTCCTCCTCCTTTGTTGTTCTGACAACTGCCCCCCCCACTGATCAGGGTTTCGCGTATCGTGATTTCAAAATGCACGAACCACTCATGTACGGGATCCCCAATATCCCTATGGTTTCAACTCTGATGGATGATTCTCTGTCGGGACTTTCTCTATGGTGCTGATGGTTGCCACGCGTCCTCCTCAATTGGACGGTCCCGATTATGTTGGGATTTTGGGACTTTCGATGTCCCGATTCTCATGACCTCGAGAACTCTCATTTACCGATGGCTCTAGCTATGATCGAGACTTCTCCTCTTAGATTACGAGGTTAACTACCTCGCAGCTTCCACAGATCCAACGAATGTCGGCGATCTGACCCGAGATCCGACGGCTCAGTTCAACTCTTCCACGCGCTTCTCCTATATGCCTCCTGGACGTGAAAATCAACCCTCCAAATATGTTCTCCTGCCGATCGGACGACTGACGCTACTCCTCCTGAGCTTCTGCACGATTTCTTCCCAGACCTAGGGGAATTTAGATTTTCCAAATGCTTCGACGTCTACTTATCTTTTCTGTGTGAGCTCCTTTTACCTTCAGCTTCGCCGCGCGCGTAAGGACGATGTTCCTCCTGAGATTTTATAAATTCTCAGACTCCTACTGGATTTTGTCTTTCTCCTCCCTCAGATGGAGAAATTGATGCCTTCCGGGCTGTCCTTTTCTCAAGCAACCTCTTGCTGAGCCTTCTGGGTATTCAATAACCCAACGAAGATCCCTTTGTGGACTCTTCCTCCAAATCACAGAACTCAAAGAGTCCTCTTCACTCCCTGTGCCTTCCTGCACACTGACTCGATTCCCTCCTGGCAGAGTTTCCTTCCCTCTACATGCCTATGCACCTGCTCAATGCCCACCTGGAAGAGCCTTCTAGAATCCTCAGTGATTCTACTTCTCCTTCCAACTCTCAACAGAGTTCTTCATCCATCACCTCGTGCTTATGCTCAGTGCCCACCTGACAGAGCTCCACAGAACTTACAACAAAGTTTTGTCTGCAATTGTGTTTCAGCTACACAGCCTTACCTCCTGAGGTGTTCAGTAACCTCAAAGGTCTTCCTCCTGAGATGTTGATCTCAGTTCCGGTGCCACAGGACGTCTTTGTCTGACTCCACAAAAGTCATAAGTGCATCCTCTGTGCACTGGTATTCAGAACCCACAACATTCTGTCACACCCTCTTGGCATGAAACCTCAAAGACCTTCAACCTGAAATCAAACACACTCCTGCAAATGCACAATGACAACATACATCCACAATATGAAGAACACTCACAGACATCCATGCAATACAGAACTCATGCAGGAAAAACTACTTCTGTTTATATTAACAATCGCAAATGCCTATAATTACAATGGTGTTACTGAGCTCTCTCTGGCTCCTCTCCTATAACCATACCACTCAAAATGAGATATGAAAATCTCTTTTACCTGAGGGGCTCTTCCCTCTAGATTCACCTACTCTAATAAATTACATTCAATGGATATCTAGTCCAGCGCCTGGATCTAGATCTCAGTCGATCTTGGCATTAAAGCCGATCTACCTAACGCCTGCACAAAGGCATGGCTTCTATGGCTCACCAGCCTAAACATTAAAATACATCAATTCAAATTTAAAATGAGGGATATGCCTCTCTTCAATCTTTGAATGTGTGCGCACTGATGTGGCTGGCTGGCTGGCTGGTGTGGAGAGATGTTCCTGCATCAAACTCCTCAATTGCAAAATCATGAGCTCCTGCTCATGCGCTTCCCCTCTAAGCTATTGGAAATCCTCCTGGATCCCAAACAAGTCTTTGGAGCTTTCCATCTGCTCCTTTCTACTGTTGTTGTTGCGTTTGCACTGCTGCTGCTGTTTCTCTCCTGCCCAGATTCTCCTTGTTGATAGTGTCTGCTAATTTCAACATCAGCCTTCTGATGTCTTCTATCACCTCATCCAGCTGCTCCAATGGCTGGCTCTTCTCTTGTAGTCTCCTCAGCTGCAAAAATTGTTGTCCATTGGGCAAATCATCATGATCTCCCATGCCTCCTTCATCCCTTTCCAACTTCACCTGTTGGATGTGCCTTCCCTGCACTATCACCCTTTCTTCTAGGGCTTCTATCTGTTCCCACAGATTAGAAAAACATATGTTGTCTACCTCTTCCTCTTCTTCTCCTGCTGAAAACTCCCACGTTGCAGTCTCTTCATCTTCATCATTGAATGCGTTGAGACATTCCTCAGAATGCTCACTCTCTTCTTTTGTTGTTTCTGCTTGTGCTTGGGCAGTCTCAAACACCTGCTCCAACTTCTCCTTGACAATCATCGTCCGCTGAGACTGTTCTGCTACTGCACCATCTACAACATCGATTTCTTCCTCCTCCTGGACACATGGTAGGAATACTCGAATTCCCCGAATAATCAGAATATCATTCTGATCTTCCTCCTCTTCTGTCAGTTGCACCCATTGATCTAAATTTGTCCTTGAATTTATGAGACCCTCAGATAGTCTCATCATCTCGGTCAGCTCCTTGGGCTGATCGAAATTCACCTGCTCATCCCTGCCCACCTGGCAATATGAGATGCTTCCGCTGCCTTCCTGGCAGACTATGAGATCAACCGATCCCATCTTCATCAACAACCCTTGCTGAATTGAACTCTTCTCCGAGTCCATGAGACTTTCAGCTAGTCTCACAATTTCATCTCTGCCCACCTGGCAGTTTAAGATGGTCCCGCTGCCCTCCTGGCAGTCTTCGATATCCCGCAATGACCTCTTATCATTGCCCAGCTGGCAATGCAAAGTTCCCTGGCTGTCCTCTTGACAGTCCATGAGATCCCCAGCTGATATCAACTCGTTTCCCTCCTGGCAAACTGTAATTTTCTCTCTGCCCTCCTGGCAGTCCTTGAGATCCTCAGCCAATCCCAATTCAAAATCTTCATCATCGAGACCTCTCCCAGTCTCTGGATCATAGTGATAAATCATCTTTTCTTCTATGGCCTTGAGGTTTTCAGCATACCTCAACCATCTTTGTAACATCCTGCACTGTCTCATGACCATCAGCTCCTTGACTGGCCATTTTGCCTTTGCCTTCTTCATGGGAAATTCGCGCATCCGTCTCCTCCTCCTATCCTGCCACATCCGCAGTTCGAACTTCTCTATGTCTGCTTTTAATTCATAGAGCTCTTTAGTCATTTCTTTATCAAATTCCGCAAGATTTTCTTCCTTGTTTTCTTCCTCCCAGCATGCCTATGATCTTCAGTAACCATGGTGTTGTATCTGTCTTCTCTCCTAGCAAACCTGCTGCCACTCTGCAGCCCTGAGTGTTCTAGCTTCATCCTCCTACAGTCTCCCTGATTGTCTATGGACTGCTGCCTACCTGCAAACAAGTCCTTACAGAGTCCTCCAACGCTCTGTCTCCTTCCTGCCTATTATGTCTGCAATATACAAACAAAATCCCGCTCTGATACCACTTGATGTGTATCAGAGTATTCTCTTCCGCTTATTGCCTCTCCCTGCCTGAAATATACAGACAAGCAATAAGCTCTGATACCACTTGATGGCGCGACGCTCCTACATACCTCAAAGGGTATCTGCGCCTAACCTCTCGGTCTTAAGGATCATTCAAATTATCGTACGAGCTGAATTACCTCCTTGGATTCCCTCAGGAATCCTCTGCAAAAATCTGCTCCACGGGTCCTTCAATTCCTTCACTGTCTTTTACATTTTACCGTGGTTATACCTGACTCAGTATCGGGGTTTGGGGTTTCAGACTTTCTGCTGTCGAGAGTCACTATCCTCTCGGATCCCCGATCATCGATGAACTCCTTCCCTGGCCTTAGCCCCTCTTAGCTAGGCTCTCTAGTCCATATGACTAGTCCTTATAAGACCGCAGCCTTATCTCCTTCCCTTGTGTGCTAGCGCTCCTGACTAGACCCTGGTCCACGTGACCGTTATCATATGACCTCGGTCAAACCTCTTCGTCGGGGTTTCGGGCTTTTTGATGTCCACGCACATGCCCTTTGGATCCGCGATCCTCCGATCCCTGACTCGCCTTTCCTTATCAGCTATACCCCCTCCCGGCTATATCATGGTCCACGTGACCGCTACCCGTGACCGTGGCCATAACTCCCATCGGGGTTTCAGGGTTTTCGATGCCAAAATGCATACGCCTACGGGATTCACGATCCCTCGAATCCTGATCCTCCGTCGTGCTGACAATTGGCCTCCACTATGGCTCTGTCCTCCTCCTTTGTTGTTCTAACAACTGCCCCCCCCACTGATCGGGGTTTCCCTTATCGCGATTTCGAAATGCACGAACCACTCGTCTACGAGATGCTCGATATCCCGATGGTTTCAATTCTGATGGACGCTTCCCTGTCGGGACTTTCTTGATGGCGCTGATGGTTTCCATGCATCCTCCTCAATTGGACGATCCCGGTTATGTTAGGATTTCGGGACTTTCGATGTCCCGATTCTCACGACCTCGAGAACTCCAATTTCCTGATGGTCGATATATCGATGGCTCTAGCTCTGATCGAGACTTCTCCTCTTAGATTACGAGGTTAACTCCCTCGTAGCTTCTGCAGATCCGATGACTGTCGACGATCTGACCCGAGATCTGACGGCTCAGTTCAATTCTTCCACACGCTTCTCCTATATGCCTCCTGGACGTGAAAATCAACGCTCCAAATCTGTTCTCCTACCGATTGGACAACTGGTGCTACTCCTCCTGAGCTTCTGCACGATTTCTTCCCAGACCTTGGGGAATTTAGATTTTCCAAAGGCTTTGACCTCTGCTTCTCTTCTCTGTGCGAGCTCCTTTTACCTTGAGCTTCGTCGTGCATATAAGGACGATGTTCCTCCTGAGAGTTTATAAACACTCAGACTCCTACTAAATTTTTTCTTTCTCCTCCCTCAGATGGAGAAATTGACGCCTTTCGGGCTGTCCTTTTCTCAAGAAACCTCTTGCTGAGCCTTCTGGGTATTCAGTAACCCAACGAAGATCCCTTTGTGGACTCTTCTTCCAAATCACAGAACTCAAAGAGTCCTCTTCACTCCGTGTGCCTTCCTGCACACTGACTCAATGCCCTCCTGGCAGAGTTTCCTTCCCTCTATGTGCCTATGCACCTGCTCAATGCCCACCTGGCAGAGCCCTCTAGAATCCTCAGTGATTCTGCTTCTCCTTCCAACTCTCAGCAGTGTTCTTCCTCCAACACCTTGTGCTTACGCTCAATGCCCACCTTGAAGAGCTCCACGGAACTTACAACAAAGTTCTGTCTGCAACTGTGTTTCAGCTACACAGCCTTGCCTCCTGAGGTGTTCAGTAACCTCAAAGGTCTTCCTCCTGAGTTGTTGATATTAGTTTTGGTGCCGCAACACGTCTTTTTATGACTCTACAGAGTTCAGAAGTGCATCCTCTGTGCACTAGTATTCAGAACCCGCAGCGTTCTATCACACCCTCTTGGCGTGAAACCTCAAAGACCTTCAACCTGAAATCAAACACACTCCTGCAAATGCACAATGGCAACATACATCCACAATATGAATAACACTCACAGACATCCATGCAATACAGAACTCATGCAGGAAAAACTGCTTCTGTTTATATTAACAATGGCAAATGCCTGTAATTACAATGGTGTTCCTGAGCTCTTTCTGGCTCCTCTCCTATAACCATACTACTCAAAATGAGATATGAAAATATCTTTTACCTCAGGGGCTCTTCCCTCCAGATTCACCTACTCTAATAAATTACATTCAATGTCTATCTAGTCCAGCGGCTATATCTAGATCTCAGCCGATCTTGGCATTAAAGTCGATCTACCTAACGCCTGCACAAAGGCACATCTTCTATGGCTCACCAGCCTAAACATTAAATTACATCAATTGGAATTTAAAATGAGGTCTACACCTCTCTTCAACCTTTGAATGTGTGCGCACTGACGTGGCTGGCTGGTTGGTTGGCTGGTGTGGAGAGATGCTCCTGCATCACCCATCATAATAGAGGTAGGTTTAAGTAACTTCGTGGGGAAATCAAGAACCTCCTGGCCTTCCCCAAGAAGCTCACTTAACTGATCCCCCCCTTAGACAAAAATGGGTAATTAGAATAGGAATAAACACTTATCCCCTCAATCCCCCTCTCTTGTGGAATCATAACCCCATATAACTCTAGTCCTTGTCCGTCTAGTAGCCAGCCATGTATTTATTACTAATAATGATAAAAACATTACATGTCTTGGGTACACTGGCTTCTTAATAATTGCTTAGGAACTCTATCCTCTTAGCATTCTAAAAATACATTATTTAAAATGGGGGTTCAAAGACCAGGGTGTTACATCCCCTCCCCCTTATTTTGTCACTGTCCTCAGTGCATATGCAAAAATAGAGATCAAAATCTCAAATTTATTCAAAAAACTGTGGGTACTTTGCCCACATGGCATCTTCATTCTCCTGGGTAGCATCTTTAGGACCGTAGTAGGTCCACTGAACTTTTACCAGCTCTATAACTCAATTCCACAGCATTTTGAATTTTATGTCCAATACCCACACTGGCTAAACCTGAAAATATCCCTCTGTCTCTACCTGAATCAGATGCCAATCAATAACATGGTTAGGATGACGTACATATTTATTTAGTAAAGATACATGAAATACATTATGCACATTCATGGAAGAAGGCAATGCAATCATGTATGCAACTGGCCCTATTCTGTCCAATATTTCAAATGGACCATAGAAGCTGGCCACCAGCTTCGTACAACTACCCAATTTCAAATAAATTTTCTTGGGCTTCACTTTCAAAAGTGCATGCTCCCCTACTTTAAACTCTCTAGGTGTCCTGTTCTTGTCTTCATAAACTTTCTGTCTATCCTTAGCTGTCTTTAAATTATCCTTGATCTCGACCACCTTCTCTTCCATGTCCTTGAGCAACTCTGGCCTAAGTAGCACTCTATCTACTGGGTTTTCCCAACTTACTGGAGTGTCACATTTCCTACCGTACAAGGCTTCAAATGGGATCATTCTCAATAAATATTGATACCCATTATTATATGCAAACTCAACCAAGTCTAAGTAGCCTTCCCACTTAGATGGCTTATCCATCACATACATTCTCAACATGTCTTCAATTATTCGATTGACTCTCTCTGTTTTCCCATGTGTATGGGGATGATATGTTGTGATAAAGTTTAGATTTGTGCCAAATACTTTAAACAATCCCCTCCCAAAATTGGAGGTAAACTTTGTATCTCTGTCTAAGACAATTGTCCTAGGTATCCCATGTAACCTAGCAATTTCCTTCATGAAAATTTCTGCAATATAAGCCATTGTATGCGTTGTCTTCACAGGCAAAAAATGAACAAACTTTGTTAATATGTCAACCACCACCATGATTGAATCATGTTTCTTATTCATTCTGGGTAATCCTGTGGTTAAATCCAGTGATCACTTCCCATTTCCTCTCTGGAATTGCCAATGGCTGCAGAAAACCCTCTAGGTGTCTATGCTCAGCCTTTACCTTCTAACATTCCATACATTGAGCAATGTAATTAGCAACATCCTTCTTCATTCCTGGAAAAAAGAACTAGAGTTTTACTACTGTAATTGTTTTCTAGTAACCAGGATGTCCAACATAAGGAACATCATGCATTTACTTCAGTACCAAATTCCTCAGTTCTCCAGAACTAGGAACATAGATTATGTTTTTATGCATGAGTAATCCGTCTTCCTTTATCTCATAGTCCTTTATTTTTGGCTGTACATCTCCTTGCTGTAAATTTTTCTTTACCTGTAGGTAATGTTGGTTTGTAACAAGACCATCTAAAATTCTGCTCTTCAAGTCTGACTGATGCATACTGATAGTAGTAGCATGCATGAGATGCACTCTTCTACTAAGTGCATCGACAAATTTATTCTCCTTTCCCTTGATATACTCGATATTGAAGTCATATTCACTTAGAAATTCCAACCATCTTGTTTTCCTAGCATTCAAGGTCGCCTAATAAAAAATATACTTCAGGCCAATATGTTCTATCCTTAGTTCAAATTTCTTCCCTGTGAGATAATGCCTCCACATCCTCAAGGCGTGAATAATGGAAGCAAGTTCCAAGTCATGGGTGGCATATTTCCTCTCATGTTCCTTAAGCTTTCTGGACTCATATCCAATGACATGTCCATTTTGCATGAGGACTCTCCCAAGTCCTTCCTTACATGCATCTATACATACCACAAAAATTTCATTCGGGTCAACAATATTTAACAAGGTGAAATAGTAAGTAATTCCTTCAACAGATTAATTTTTTTTTCACACTTGAGTGTCCATTCAAATTTAGTTCCCTTCTTTTGCAAAGAAATGATGGGATGAGCAATCTTAGAGAACCCTACTATGAACCTTTTGTAGTAGCCATCTAATCCCATAAAAAATATGACGTCTGACACATTTTTGGGTGTTGGCCAGCCTCTAATGGATTTGATCTTATCTGTATCTACTGCTATGGCCTACATTGAAATAATGTATCCCAAGTAATGGATTTGATTTTGATAAAAATAACACTTACTCAACTTGGCATACAATTGATGTTCTCTCAGTACTTGCAACACCAATATTAAGTGATGTTCATGCTCCTCTTCAGGCTTCGACTAGATAAGTATGTCATACAACAATACTATGACAAACTTATCCAAATAATTCCTAAATATGCCATTCATTAAACATAAGAAAACAACCGGTGCATTGGTCATTCCAAAAGGAACCACTACAAATTCATAATTCCCATACCTCGTCCCAAAGGTTGTCTTATGGATGTATTCTTCCTTGATTGTTACCTAATGGTATTCTGCCCTTAGGTTAATCTTTGAGAATATATTTTCTCCTCTTAGCTGATCAAAGAGGTCATCAATTTAGGGTAGAGGATACTTGTTCTTTATAGTGTACTTGTTCAACTTTCAGAAGTCAATGCATAGCCTCAAGGTTCCATCCTTCTTTTTGACAAAACGTATTGGTTCTCCCCAAGGTGAAACAGTTGGAGGTATGTACCCTTTCTTCAACAATTCCTCCAACTGAATTTGTAATTCTTTTAACTCTCGTGTTATCATTTTGTAAGGTGTTTTTTACACCGGGGAAACTCTTAACACAAAAAAAATGAGAAATATATCTCCCTTCTTCAAATTCCTGTAGTACCGAGAAATATTCAAGGCTTGGCCCTTTTCTATTATCGAGCTCTTCCACATGAGCTGCATACAATTGACATCCTTTCCTAAAACATCTTTTTAGCTGTAAGGATGAAATATCCCTTATAGAGATGGGTCTTGGAACTCCTTTCATAGTGCTCTATTCTCCATCTCCATCAAGACATGTAAATGTCTTGTTATGACAATCTAGGATAGCATGATGCTTATCCAACCAATCCATTCCAATCAGAATATCATAAGACCCCAATGGTATGATATTTAGATCAATAATAGTATTTACGCCATTAAGACTTATGGAACAACTTTTGACCATATCATGGATTGTTCTTTTGGTCCCAGTGGCTAACTGAACCAAACTTGTTTTTCCACGTTTACTTTTCTCCAATTGTAATCCATCCACTATCTTAGGATCAATGTAGCAATGAATTTCTCCTGAATCAATCAAAATAGAAACATGTTGATTTATGATCTTACCTTCCACCTTGATCATATTGGACTGGTACTCTTCTTTTCGATCATCTAAAGATGCATAGATTCTTCCCATATATTCGACTCGTGTAGCCTCTTGGATGGTATGCATAGTCTTCACTATGTTCTTTATATGTGGGTAATACTTGTACAGGTGATCTTCCTTTCATCCCCAACATTGGATTGGTGGTCTTCCCCTTTTTCCCAAGGAATCTTCTTTATTGAAATCCCCCTTAGCATACTGATCTTGATAACTTCTATTAGCCTCATTCCTATTTAATGGAGGTTTGAATCCTTTCGTCCTCTAATTGGACTTCACATTTTTCTTGTCCTTCCAAGATTTTTGTAGGGATTCTCTTCCCTGACCTTGCTCATACATGTATTTATCCTTCTTGATAGCTTCAGTCAAGGTCTTGGGTTCATCATATTTGATTTTTTCCTTATAAAAGGATGGAAATCCACTCAGAAATATCTGTATTTTTAATTTCTCATCACCAATGAACCCAACATACTTTAACAATCCCAAGAAATTATTCTTGTACTCTTCCATGGTCATGCTTCCCAACCTAAGTTCAAATAACTCCTACATTTTCTTTTCATAGAAATGCTCTGAGATGTACTCCTTCTGGAAGTAATTCTTGAACTGGTTCCAAGTGATCCCACTTTAATTAATGTGCTCCACTTGCTTCAGTTGGTCCCACCACATTGTAGCATTCTTGTTTAAATGGTAGGTGGCAATCCTAGCTTCTAGGTTGGATGAATAGTTATGAAACTAAAAATATCTGCTGAGCCCAAGCAACCATGCTTCGACATCATCTTCCCTTTTTCTTTTAGCATCGAAGGAAGGTGGCTTGATCTTCCTCAGATCTCCTTGGAAAGTATATATCTTCTGTTTCCTTCTTTGGTGTCTAACAGGAGACACTTTTGGACTGCTTACGTGATCTTATGAAGCATACAACTTTCTTTCTGATTAAGGAGGTGAGTGGTGTCCACGAGCTCTGGTAGCACTTCTAGAATAACCATCTCTTCCACGATCATCCCTTCTTTCATGGCACCTGCCTTCTTCCTCTTGTCTTGAGTTTGATCCCTTCTTCATTTGTGTCTGTAACTGATTTAAGCTCTACAAAACTCGAGAATTTATCTGACTTTTCCCTCTCATCAGTCTCTCATTTTCTTCTTTGTAGCTCTGTACTTCCATCTTCAGGCTTCTTACCATTTCTATTAACGTTTCATGTTCTCCTTTTCCCTTGCATCCATTGGACTCTGTCTCTGCATTACCAAATCTAGTATTCTGGCCTTTGGTCTCCTTATCATGACTGGAGGCTCCCTCGCCTTCTTCCATTTCCTCAATACGAATCCTGAGATGATGTGCTTAAGACCCTTAATTTTGCAAAATGTGAAAGCGACCATTTTGTTAGAATTATGCATATGATAAACAAAATTTCCAAACCATGCTACATGTATCGTTCTTCTTTTTTTCTTTATGGATATCATATCCCCATTCTCCAAAAATAACAGTGTCATGTTATCCTTGTCTGACACACAACTGATCTTGTGCAAACGCTTCCTTCAAACCACCTTCCCAGGTGACCACAACTAGGAACCATGACTAAATCCTTCCTTAGCACCTTTATGTCTAAAAAAAAACCAATTCAACCCTTAGCCCTCCTTCCCTCATCTCTCAATCTGCACATGACCACGACCCTACACTTATTTGAAAAAGTGTTTGTCTAGAGCTTCAAGACTTTGAAACTTTCAGACAGGACTGGATCAATGGTCCTCATTCTCTTTCACGATCAATGATTGAGATCCACTTCGGGACTCCACACTTCGGGGGCCTCAAATTTCCCCACTTGCTTCCTTCTAGAACACTTTTACCTAGAGTTCATGATCTACCAATGGGTGTCCTCCCACAGATCAATGACTATGAACCGCTTCGGCTCTTCAGGCTTCAGAAGTTTCAAACCTTCCTCCTACACTTTCTCTCAAAGTGATTTCACCCAAAGTCAATGATCCTTCAACGTGTGTATTCTAGAATCAATGGTCAATAAGTACTCTGTCCTTCGGGAGTTTTCGACCCTACGCAACTTGTCACATATCTCCCCTCTAGAGTTACTAGTCTTTGGACTACACGATCTGTCTCCACATGGTGAAATACTGGAAGTGGACATGTGGACCAATCAAGAGGGTGACATGTGTCATGTTCTATCTGACCTTTCAATACTCTAAATGATCAAAACTTATTGACACATGGCACACATTCCATGTGTCCACGTCATCCCAGGTGACGTTCGCAAGCCACGTCACTTCGGAAATTATGGGGTCCACATCACCTCCTCATGATGTCATCGTGCCCCATCACTTCAACTCTTTGGGATTCAGGACTTTGGGAGTTTCCATTCTAGCACACTTCCAATTCTCCCAAACTCCTCATTCCCAAACTGGTCAATATTTCACCATGTGCTCTCCTGGATCAGATGACTAAGATTCACTTCAAGTCTTCATATGGAGTCCATGTATATGCACCATGTGTCCTCCTTAATCTGACAGCTATGATTTCTTTGGGTCTCTGAACTTCAGAAATCTCAAATTTCAAAACTTATCTGGTCCCACTGGCTTTTATCCAAAGCCATGGATCTCATGACACGTGGCTCTGGGAAGATCAATGGATGAGATCCACTCGGATGATCAGACGGTCGATATTTACATCGGCTCTACATATCTCCAGGCTTCGAGAGTCTCAAATCTCAACTGAAAACCTCTCAAATATATTCCTCTGAAGTTACTAATCTGCTGACATGTAACCTCTTGGTGATCGAAGATCATTATCTACTTCAGACGATACAACAATCGACATTTACTTTGAGTCTCCTGGTCTACGATCTTCGGGATTTTCAACTCTCAACTTCTCCTCTCTCGCTCTTTCCTAGAGTGCTTTCACTCGGAGAACACAATTGGTTAATGCGTGTCCTCCTATGGTCGATGCTCCCCAACTACTTCGACTATTCATAGTTTCAATGTCTGAGCCATAACCTACCACATTACTGCATGCCTTTCAATTTGCGGGGGCATGTATCAGTGATTTGGAGTAACCCTCTATTCGCCCTGTAATTCTCTTGATGCTGACACATAACCTCTTGGGGAAACCCTAGTTTGGATTACGAGACCTCCTTGGGAAATTATCTCCCATGCAACTCGATTCCCCACAATGCCTCATGTCTGTTAATCTCACTCTCTCATGGGATCTGACAATTGTGCCCTTAAACCTTACTTCCTTTTCATCGAATGACCCCCATTCAATTATCCTCTGATCCAACAATCCTAGATCTCTCTTGATCTTATAGTGGCAATCACTCCTAAATTCGAAGGGGACGGTCACGATCCTTCCAACCCCTTATAAGGGTCTTTGATGTTCTATCTCCTACATAGATTTTGCAACACCATTCCTCTTGAGATTTTCATCTCCATGGTTAGAGTTTGATCTCGAACCTGAGACTCTGACCAATAGACCTGGCCCATACCGTCCCGATGTTTCAACCAGAAGATATGATACCAAGTTGTAACATACCCAGACACCCACATACCGGGGTATTCTACCTTCAAGCCTTCCCTTGGACTTCTTTCTCCTACAGATACCTTTTAAAATTTAAGGATGCATACAATAAATTATTTTAACGACATGCACAACAATATCCAACAAGCATGCATAGTCTAAAGAATCAATTAAATGATAATTAAATATACACAGCGAAAATACATTCATATACATGTAAATGATACCATAAAAGAGAGCACTTATCTTTATGAAATATGAAACCAACTGGATGCAGACCAAGGACGTTCCACCCAACCATAGACACTACTATTCCAAATCTCAACAGGAGTGTCACCCCCGAGCCAGGGCTATGAATCCACAAGGACGGTTCCAGAGTGTTACTTGGCTTCCCAAACCAATTAGCAGCCAAGATCTCATAGGATTCCCATCTCTCACAACAATCAAAGTACCCAGCTCTCTTCTACCCATATTGCACCATGTGAGAGAATGGACCTCCACCCTTCTCTACCACACTGTCCCTCAAACAATCCTTCTCCTTAATTTGGGCTCCAATACAACTGGTCCATAATACAAATGCTGGAAATATCAGGACTCGTAACTATGAGAAACGCAAGACACAGGAGAACACATATTAGACATGCGGCCTTGAGTCACGACTGGATCATACCAACGACCACTACAACCAACTATACCATGGCTAATATTCAATAGTTTGACTCCCTTTCCTGAGCCAAGGCATGAATGAAGGATGGATCAATGAAAGATTAAGTGGGTGCATGGAGGGTGTGTGCATGAAAGTGTGTGAGGGATAGAATGGTGCAAATGAAAAAGTGAAGGAGAAAATGAGCCAATGGCCAACCGCCCTATCAGACCAGAGGCAGGTTTAAGAAACTTCATGGGGAAATCAAGAACCTCCTGGCCTTCCCCAAGAAGCTCACATAACCAATCCCCTACCTTAGACAAAAGGGGTAATTAGAAAAAGAATAAACACTTATCCCCTCAAGCCCCCTCTCTTATGGAATCATAGCCCTTTATAACTCTATTCCTTGTCCATCTAGCAACCAACCATGTATTTATTATTAATAATGATAAAAACATTACATGTCTTGGGCACACTGGCCTCTTAATAATTGTTTTGGCACTCTGGCCTCTTAGTATTGTAACAATAAATTATTTAAAATGGGGCTTCAAAACCTGGGGTGTTACATATATCAATGTAGCATTATCA
This sequence comes from Picea engelmannii, assembly GCA_009831015.1. Classification (NCBI taxonomy): domain Eukaryota; kingdom Viridiplantae; phylum Streptophyta; class Pinopsida; order Pinales; family Pinaceae; genus Picea; species Picea engelmannii. Next base: position 18,464 of record WSFP011426297.1, read on the forward strand.
TCGAATAGTTGCAGAGTAAATAAACAATGAACAAATGAAAAATCACACACATACACAGTACACCAGTGTTTTATGTGGAAACCCAAAGTAGGAGAAAACCACAAAATGTTTTTTCTTATATGTCTTTAAGAATTACATTCATTGGAAGCAACAATTTCCTTTGTTTTTCAGCTGCAACTGGAAGGAGGCTCCAACCCCCTAGTTTCTCAGGCTACAACCTGAGGGAAACTCAAACTCCCCAATTCTCTGGCTACAACCCCCTAAGTTCTATGGCTACAACCACCTATCCTTGCACCGTCCAACAACCCTCAAATATAAATGCCAAATGTAGAAAACCGATCACTGTCACTAAATCAACCACTGCCACTGTCAACTTGTCACTATCAACCTGTACCAATAACCTGTAACAACCTGTACCAATCAACTTGCACCAAACAACCTGTACCAATAAACTGAACCAACATGTACCATGCATCAACCTTGACTCATCAAGATGTACCAACATCATCAACTATACACCTCATGTATGTGCCAACTTATCAAATATACACCTCATGTATGTGCCAACTCATCAACTACTTGTCTCAAGCATGTACCCAACATGTACCTCAACCATATACCAAAGACATACACCAATATAAACATCAAAAGTTATCTAACAATTCATCACTCTATTCATACACAAAATACCATAAACCATTACATCAAACCATGTGCCACAACCTCACTGTTATGTAGCCTCAAGATAAACCAACAGCTTCAACAACACATCACAACCAAAAGACCAATACCCATATGCCAAATACCCACAACAAAATACCAACTGTATCCCTCAACAAATCTGATATATGTAGCAATACTGAGCATCCAATACCATACAAAGAGATAAACCCTAGCTCACAAAACATACCTCAAACAAGATGTGCCATATCTCTCATAAATAGACCCCAACCATGTTGTTGCCATGATTTTTTCGTTGCACATTTTATGCCCTGATTTTTCTGCCGCACTTTTTTTTCCGCAATTTTTCTTTCGCACTTTTTCTGCCACAATTTTTATGCTGCGATTTTTTTTGTTTCACTTTTTATGCCACAGTTTTCCTACCACACTTTTTATGCCACACTTTTCCTATCATACTTTTTCTGTCGCATTTTTTCTGCCGCCATTTTTTTGCTACAATTTTTCTATTGCACTTTTTTTGCCGCACTTTTCCTGCTGCACTTTTTCTGCCACACTTTTCCTTCTGCACTTTTCTCTATCAATAATACTTGCCCAAATAACCTTTCACAAAATACATATTGAATGATATTCAATAGGTTCAAGTATGATTAAATGAGAGAGCCTTGCCTCTTATTTTTACTTTTATGTAGCATCCCACTTCCCTTATTTTAGTAAGTTCTCCATTAACTTTATTATTTAAATAATTTCTTTTGCAAACACTTTGACTACTTTGACCTTTTGGGGATTCTAGATGACTCATGAGGGTTATCCAACTTCACATGGCCATAACTCTCTAACCATGAGGATTTATGTGATGTTCCACATACCACCAGAAATGGAATGACTTTTACTATCGATATAGAATAGTCTTACCTGCAAATATATCTAAACTCATACCATTTTCCATCAAACAAACTTGTGTCCATTACCCAAACCTTTATGCTACCAGAATGCACTACCGGACTTTATTCAAGGCTTGACATTAATGAAAACCAACCCAACTAATCAACATTGACCCCCTTCTCTATAGTTTGGTATGCAACCTTCGTGGAAAATAATTATCGGGCACATATTTGGGTAAGAAGTAAGGCACTCCTTTGAACCCATAGATATGGATGTATGTGTAATATTTCTTCATATATTGATCTCCAATATATTTCAAACCCTTGAGAGCCCCATGAAAGATCGTATGTGGGAAGAGGTCGAAGATGGCCTTATGTAAGGGGTTTGGGAAGTGATCACATATATCATAGAAAAAATTCTTGCAATTGACCTCCCACAGTTGAGATCAATAGAAATCAATTGGGCCCTTGTCTCGGGTCTAGGCCTAGATACAGGTTGGGAAGGATGTTGGACACACCTACCACACTTAGAGGGGGGGTGAAAGAGTGTGGGGCTCCTTTTCCCAAAAACTCCCTTCTTTACAAAAACTCTTTAGTTAACATTCAATGATTTATTCATTACCCATTGTTGTCATTTATAACCAGTTATATGAGAACACATATCAACAATATATCATCATCAAGTCATCACTACAAGGAACACAAATAACACAAGATGTATGTACAATTTTTCCTTTTATTATGGACAACAATCCAGGGGTTTATCAACAACAACTGAATAGAGTACAACTCTACAAGAGCACCAACTCTTATAATGCAAGACTCATCTTACACCCTCAACACCAACTGAGATGAGGCAACAATCCTCAACAGATATCAATATGTCAATAGGTATGCGACCTATCAGTAGTGTAGCCAATGTATGAATGCGCCCTGGCTCACTATAGCTCGCGCATGCATGCGACCAGTGTATACAACAGCCTATGTATACATTCTGAGTAGTTAGGGTTGATCCTTCAAGATCAACTCAGATCATTTGCAACCGTTATATCATTATCTTCTGTCTCTGACTGTCCAATCTGACCACCAACCAGTCACAACACATCCAACCTCTCCAACAGCTTGTTCATGCTCCACAAAAAATCAATATGAATGTTATCTCAATTAAGTATAAGCAACTAGTATACCAAAGAAATCATGTCACAACAGAATCACAAGAGTATTGATCACTCCATCAACCAAATCATTCAAAATTAACCATATCATAGAATCCTTACCAAGAATGCGCTAAGAATTCACAACACATCAAACAATAGTATCCATCAAGACAATAATGTAACCATACCAGTGTCGTAGTGATAGATCTGAGCCCATAGAATGAAGATCTGGAACCTGCCTAATCATCCAAGATATTGGCACCAACTCAAACACAAGTAACATAGTTACCAACTTAATGAGAATTGTGACCTCAAAACGAGAACTCTATCCTTTAAAACCCATATTTTTGCATAAAAAACATGAAAAACAACCCCCAAATCAAAAAGTGGTGCTACCGGTAGCACCATTTTTTGTAACCGGGTCAAAATTACAACTTTTTTTAGGCATGGGATTAGAGGATCAAATGGCTTCTCAAACAAACTTTAAAATCTACCCCCAAATCAAAAAGTGGTGCTACCGGTAGCACCATTTTTTGTAACCGAGTGAAAATCACAACTTTTTTTAAGCATGGGCTTAAAGGATAAAATGGTTCCTAAAAAAAACTCTAAAATCAACCCCCAAATCAAAACGTGGTGCTATCGATAGAACCAATTTTTCTGACTCGATCAAAATTACAACTTTTGTCAAGCATGGCCTTAAAACATAAAATAGTTGTTTAAAAAAAAACCCTAAAATCAACACCTAAATAAAAACATTACGCTACCTAAAGCAAAATGTTTTTTCTAAACGTTAAAATTACAACTAATTACGACCTAATTCAAAATGTGGCCTTGACAACAAATCCCTACACAAATAAAATACCCAAAATTGGATCCTAAATGGTCAATTGAAAATTTATTTACTAACTTCTTTTTCTTTTCTTAAATTTACATTAAAAAATAAATAAAGAGAAAAAAAAATCTTCACAAATATATATTTTTTAATGAAGACAAAAATACATTTAAAAAAATATATTCAAAATCCAAATTTAGAAAAAAAACAACAAAACTTAACAAAATGATGAAAACCAAA